>JAGDQP010024614.1:0-27754 GCA_022664845.1 Lepisma saccharinum | reverse complement strand
ACAGGATTTTGCCCTGGTGTAAAAAAATAATTTAAGATAATATTTTTTATTATGTTTTTAGGTTTTATATATCTAGGGCGTTGTCAATTTTATTGGTCCAACGCCGTGTTGGTCAAACGCCGTGTTGGCCTTACGCGGTGCCAATCCACGATACAGTATTTTACAAAAATTATTATTTCACAATTACTTCATTATTATCAAGATTTGTGTTTTACCGTGTTGGTCGTACGCCGGATATTATTGTTGGTCTAACGCCGTGTTGGTTCAACGCCGTGTTGGTCCAACGCAGTCTTGTTTCCGTGTTGGTCCTACGCCGTGTTGGTCAAACGCCGTGTTGGTCCTACGCATGTAACACGTTTGAACTCGTACAGCATACACGCCCTTATGACGCTCTGTGGAGGTCCCATGTTTACTCTGTCCTTCCGCACGTTCACGGTGTAGCTGAACTGCCACAACCAGGTAGTATATTGGCTATACCTACACCAACAACTGATATTCGCCTGATCTCCATTCACATTCAACTTCAATTGAACACAGACCTCCACAAAAAGCGACAAAACTTTCTTGGTTCCCTTTATAACAATAATATTATGGTTGAGGAAATGTAACGGGAGAATCCCAAATAGATTCTTATGGAATGCATGCAGTGAAAAGCATAAAAAGATACATCAAATATACGTAAATAGAATAGTATTTGGTATAAAATTTGAAATCCCCCTTGCCCCTCCCTGCCGACGCCCTTGGTTGAGATGTAGGTGTGGGTTGAGAAAACAGACTTCATTTTTTTGGACTGAACAATATTTTCGCATTCCGTTCAAATATTATTACAAAATGTTGAAAAATGAATGTGAAGTGATAATCAGAAAGTCAAAACGTGTCACTTCAAACAAAGAAACTGAAAATAAACGTAATAAGTAGGGAAAAGGCATTTTCTTTAGCATGAAAGGAAATCTATCTTTCCGAGGGCTGTTTCCTCGAAACCATTAATTCTACGTGGGGGAATGTATATAGGACCTTAATTGAGGCAAATTTTCCGCTCTTTCATTTTGATACTTTTGCACTAGAATCATAGAGTTATAAAACTCCACTAGAGGCAGGGTTGGGGCCACCGTCTACGTGGTTTTTAATTCCCAGCGTGGCGCAAGTTGAACATTTAACTGTTTCTCTGTTTGTTTGGCACGAAGCAAACAGCGAGCCGTGCGCTGCCTGGTATTATATCATTTGTATGTGCCACTCACGATCTTCTTGTGAAGAAAAACAATTGAGAATTCGCATTCGAGTTCACCTTAGTTAAGTTCAACACGTAAGATACAAACAATTCCTAATTAAATTGATCAGTATAACGTATAATTTAATATAAGAATCACATATAAAACGTTCTTGATAAATATTATTTTTTTAATTTTATTAATGGCCTTTAGGTATCTAAGGCTAAGGGGAGGGGCGGGGAGGGAAAAGGATTCGGGAACCTGTCGGACAAGGCCTATGTTCAAGATGCCATCCCCGTTTTTATTTGTTAAATATAACGTTGATACTTAGAGGAATAACTTATTAAAAAAAACATTAGAGATTTAAAAATATTATACAGCATTAGGGATTCAACGCAAGTGACATGAATATTACACAAACAAAATACTAATGCAGTAATTTATACAACCAACGGTTTACATGCATAAATTTACAAAGAAAATTATAAAATTGAAAATAGGATATGGGCACCGGCCATCTGATATACACTAGTAGTCGGCAATTTTCACATAAATATCATTGAAACAAGACGTGTCATTAAAATGAACATAAAATTATCTCCAGCTATAACTTAATATTTAAGTTCTACCATCTATCGAAGGTGACATTTATATTGACTAAAAAAAACAAACAAACAAAAAAAACTGTCTTCCTGGTAAAATTTAGGGTAAAAGTTTTTCTCTTAAACTAAAATCGACCTTGTTTGTTTTAGCTTTTCAAATGTTCTGTTTTGACTTTATATCATAAACAATTCGAACAGTCATGTCTATTAAGTACGGTATATTACTGTGTCCGACTTCAGGTATATAAGGTACCGTATATAGAATTCACAAGTTTCCCTCTTACCGACCAGGGTGATCGATAAGAAGCATTTCTTATCTATTTTCGTTGCGATGTTAAATTTGTTTCTATTGTTCTTAATAGTGTAATCAGGGTGTTCCTGGTTTGATTCCCAGCGGGGACACAAGTGGTTCGGAATCCATATTAAACTGTAGGTTCCGTCCTTAGGACGACATCTTCATGCGATGGAAGGCAATGGCAAGTCACCATCGGTTCACCTAGCTGTGGGATCTTCAAGTCAAGAGCTACCTTCGGGAAGAGCACTCATCATCATCATCATTGTTCCTAATAATTTAACAAATCTTTTCAACAGCACATTTCTCACCGAGCCGCCCTGCCTCAGGGGTAGAGCGTTGGTATAGCATTCGGGACGTCATGAGTTCGAGTCCAGCGGCCGACCATCCTGACTGATAAGGGAAGTAACAATGAGCTCATATCGAAACCTACCGTAAAATTTCACGCAGAGCAAGCAAGTCCAACAAAAGACCATACACAAAAATCAGCTGCTCTTTTGAACTGGAAATACCCGAAATGGCATGTTGAAATGTCGCTCAGCACTGTCGGCAAGTGCACAATAATAAGTGCATTACCACCCCCTTGTAAACCGCGTGTTAATGAGAAAAAGTGAATAACAACAACGTGGGTACATACTAGACCTAGGAGGAAATCATATGGTAGGGTGCACCTTGACGGCGGCCATCTTGAAATCCGCCATCTTGAATTCAGGTCAAGTTTTTAAAATAGGAATAAGGTAATGTGATACATGATTTTGGACTAGAATTTAATCAGAAAAACAGTGGTGACGTTAGTTTTAAGCTATGCGCAGGTGGTAAAATGTTACAGGTATATTAATTGTTTGTTTCCGTTGTGCACAAGTATCTTACAATACGATGCCTTCTAAACTGCGTGTTAATGATATTAAGTCAATAACAACATTGTGGATATATATGAAGTCGAGAGGGAAGTCCATGATAAGGGGGAGCGTGACGGCGACCATCTTAAATTCCGCCATCTTGAATCAGACACAAATTTTGTAACTAGAAAGCATAGCGTGCGACACCTCATTTTAATAGCAAATGTTCTCACCAATCCAGTGGTATACCTATTTTTGCTCTATCGTTAACCAGTACGAAGTTAGACAGACCTGTTTTTAATGTGCACTAAACAAAAGAGGTAAGAAAACAACGATAACGAACGCTTCAAGGAATTGTTCAATATGTTCTCCATTCCCGTTTATTGTTAGCCATTTTGCGTTCCAAGTCACGCCCAACCTTCAGCAAAGTGCTAACTGGACTGTTAACACATCCGGTGTAAATTAGCATATTACCCATTTAAAAGAGCGACGTATTGACGTTTGGTGCACAAGCACAACATTGGATTGGTGAAAACATTTGCTATTAAAATGAGTTATCGCACGCTATGCTTTCTAGTTACAAAATTTGTGTCTGATTCAAGATGGCCGCCATCAAGGTCCACCCTACCATACGGCTTCCCCCTAGGTCTAGTAGGTACCCACGTTGTTGTTATTCACTTTTCCTCATTAACACGCAGTTTACAAGGGGTGGTAATGCACTTATTATTGTGGACTTACCGACAGTGATGAGCGACATTTCAACATGCCATTTCGGGTTAGTTGTATAAATTACAGCATTAGTATTTGTAATGTTCATGTCATTTGCGTTGAATCCCTAATGCTGTATAATATTTTAAAATATATCTCTAATGTTTTTTTTCTTTTTAAATAAGTTATTCCTCTAAGTATCAACATTATATTTAACAAATAAAAACGGGATGGCGTCTTGAACATAGGCCCTGGCCGACAGCTTCCCGAATCCTTTCCCCTCCCCTCCTCTGAGCCTTAGAAACCTAAAGACCATTAATAAAATTAAAAAATTATCAAAAAAATCTTTTCTGAGAACAAAAATAATATTTATCAAGAACGTTTTACATGTGATTTATATATTAAATTATACCTTATACTGATCAATTGAATTAGGAATTATTTGTATCTTACATGTTGAACTTAACTAAGGTGAACTCGAATGCGAATTCTCAATGGAGGACTAAAGGCTTGACGCCATATCCGGTTGGTTGCCATAGCAGCGGCGGGTGTCAAGTCTAAACAACAGTGAACAGTCAAGTAAGTTTGATGGTAGGAACGTAGACAGTAACTTGTGGAAGTAATGGCTGATATGTTTTTTCTTTTTCTGGTTTTCATCCTTTGGAAACATGAAAAAGCGACATGTCTCTTTCTCATTGTAACGTTTGCAATCTGGTACGAAGCACATACCCATGATGAATTATTATTATCGAAGAAACTACATAAACTAACCACTGTTCACTGTTGTTTACACTTGAACATGGAGGGTTACCATGACAACCAACCGGATCTGACGGATGACTCTTGTGCTCTATTGTTTTTCTTCACAAGATCGTGCGTGGCACATACAAATGATTTAATACCAGGGAGCGCACGGTTCGCTGTTTCCTTCGTGCCAAACAAACAGTTGAATGTTCAACTTGCGCTACGCTGGGAATTAAAACCCACGTAGACGGTGGCGCCAACCCTGCCTCTAGTGGAGTTTTATAACTCTATGACTAAAATAATGGCAAAGAGCTAAACACAGCAGCCATATGATAGCAACTCATAATACGTGTTGTTGCCAAACATACATTCTCTCGCTCAACTTTCAAGTGGCGCCGCATCAGCAGCGCCAAGCCTGACTCTAGTGGAGAGGTTTTATAACTCTATGACTAGAATACCAGGGAGCCGAGATATTTGGGAGAGAACTTTTTTTTAGCTATTTTTCCAAGATGGCGGCGCCGGTGGAAACCTGACTGGGTTGCAAATTTAGTACGTTTTGTGTCGTCAAATTGAACAATTTTTAAGCAAGTTTTTAAAACTAACTTACTTAATGCAATCAAAAACTGCCTATAGCTTGGACCATTGTTCGATTTGAAGCGGTGAATGGTTGGAATTGGAATTTTCCCTCTCTGCAACAGCAAAAATCTTCCCTGGCTGTTTTCAGATCGCGCTAGCCCGGGATATGGCGATTACTAAACACCATATAATATCTCACTAATTCTTCCCTCTCTACAAAACTGCACAAATCGAACGCTGTATTTTTCTTATTACTAATTATAATTTTCGAAGTACGTTTTCTGTCTTTAACTATTTCAACTGAGCACGAGCAATTACTCCGCTCAAACAAAAATTAAAATTAACGCGCTAACTATAGGTTTCAATTTCGTCAACCTAATTTCGTAACATATAGCTACAAGCGCCAAAAGCTATCGCGCGTACGAAGATAACATATTTCTTAACTGCAGAACCTATCAAATTTTGTAAACGCTTAATAATTTATTTTACAGAACGTTTTTCTGCAATAAATACTGTGAAACTAGTTGTTTTATTACAAAAGACTGACTCTCATTGTCAAACAAACGTAATTCGCGGTTGCTCTGCCATCTACTGTGCATAGCTGTATTTACAGACGTAGCATGGAGTGATATTTTTCATTCCCAAAGTGGCGTGATACAGGATAACTTGCGACAAGAAGAAATTGATAAAATGAGACATCTAAACGTCCTTTTCTTGGGAAGATACCTAATATTCAGAAATGTTACGAGTACAATTATCACTTTTCCGATGATGATTGAGATTCAGATGCTGACTCCTACCCACTCCACGATTCTTCTTTTTAGTGAAAACCAGCAGAGATAATGACGAGTTGGTTAAAAGGGTCTCACTCGCTTCCAATAAACAAGAAGAAAGAAGATCTGGACGAATGAAAGAAGAATGACTCTAGAGTCATCTAATTGCTTTATGACCAGTGGCGTCATTTTCAGTCTTTGTTTGGTGGTGGTGGAGGGGGGGAAGGCAAGATCATTTAAGAAAGACATTATATGATATAACCTATCGCTTGGCGCATACCACCTATTTCCAAGCGTAGTTTTTACTTCATACCCTGCACATACGCAATTCACATGCATATTCTCGCTGTTAATATGATATAGATAGAAACAAGGAACACGCATATCTATCTGACATAAAATATAAGGAAATTTTAATTGTTAACTTTTTGTAAAGTGTTAAAGTGTTATTTACAGCAGATGAAAAGCTTTAATGCAACAAAAGATAACGTCTTGGCATCATGTTAGCAATCATGAACAAGATCGGCATTGGCAATAGAAATTTTCTTAACCTATTTCCGTTCCACAACCAAATCATCAACGAGGACAGTGTTCGCATTAGCCGGGGGGGGGGGGGGGGGAGCTTTAATTCCCGGTTGTTGGTTCCGAATATTATCCCAACCAGGATAAAATCTTTGTATTTGTACCCAAACAGGTAGTATGTTGAAACTTACCAGCAACCACTAGTTTTAGGATCCCTTTCGTAATTTATAACAAATCGAACACTGATTGTACTGAGCCGCCGTAGCTCAGTGGTAGAGCATTCGTAGCATTCAGGAGGTCCTTGGTTCGATCCCATTGGCCGACCATCCTGACCGAGGTTTCTCCTCAGTCACACTAAATGCCAGGATGGCACCTGGCCCTGGTCGACACCTTCCCGAATCCTTTCTGCTCCCCTTCCTCAGCCTGAGCCTCAGATGCCTAAAGGCCATAAATAAAATTCAATTCAATTCAATTCGAACACTGAATGAGGCAGTGGTGATTGGCAATGCGATAAAAATTCTCAATGACAAGAATAAATAGCCGTAGAAAATTATGTATCTTTATAAACTTATATCAAACTAAAATGAATAAAGATGTATTTGTTCATTAAGTAAACTGCTAATGGGCTTCCTATATGGGGCGCGATATAGGACTTGAGTACCAGTGAACTGAATTCCTTTACGGTCAAACAAATTCATTGTGAAAACAAAAAGTTCCGGGTTCTTTTCTGGCTACTTTTCCAGAGAAATGAATAACGATATTTTAAACTTGTTCAGAAGCAGTGACGTATTTAGAGAGGGGCTGATGGGGCTGCAATCCCTATGAAATAAGACAAGACATTGTAGAAAATTTTTACTTTCGCTAGAGTGATTTCGAACGTAAATAAAATCTATTAGAAGCATTCCATCATTTTAATCCTCTGTGATACAGTATAATAATAATAGACGTCCCATTAATAATAATTTAACTGTAATACATAAAAAAATAGATCCTGTTTCCTTCGGAGCGCCTGCATCTATCTTAATGTTGTGGCGGAGCGCGCGCACACACACACACACACAGACTACATGTTTTCCTAGTATTTGCATCAACACATCAAAAAGTGACATACTACAACACTCATACTGTCTGTTTCTGTAACGGGATGTTTTTAGCTCTCAAAATCCAGAGCTGGTATGTCTAGGGATAATATATGAGGGAGTCCAAGTGGTATACCATATAGAGACGTAATATCGTGCTCAAAATTAGACAAGATGACAACAAGTTGACGCAATCTTTTTTGTCCTGTTGTCTCATTCCAACTGGATGCTGTGACGTCAGAAATCGGACAGAGTAAGTAAATTATGGCACAACACACATACTTTCATCGTCGTCTTCAAATCGCTCTCCCTTCTCCCTTGACTCAGACTTCAAATACTGAAAAAGATAATTGGTCAATTGAACAAAAGAACAAGGTCAATTGTTGCCAGATTTAGTGAATTATAATTCTTAACTTTAGTTCATCTGCAGTAGACTTGTCGATGTGAAAATGTGCTATTTTATGCCATGCTGTTTTAGTATTAAGTAAATAATTATTTAGTAATTAATTATGCTATTTTAGTAGTTACTAGAGTCAGGTATTTTGTTTGAGCACAATCTAATTTGAAAACATTATTTTGAATTTATTAATTATTTTCGTATACGTACGCGTGAGCGATTAGAGTCTTAGATTTGTTCTATCGTGTTTTTAATTAGTAAATTTTCATTATAATTAGAGCTTTTGATGAACTGAAAACCATAGATTCTGTGATTCAATTAGAATTTCGTTATTACTTCTTTAGGGATAAAATGTAATAATCATTACTTGATTCTAAATGTTATTATTCTTTTATTATTGCATGTTATTGACTCGAGAGTTTTGATCTATGATATTTGTAGGTAATATTGCTAATAACTCTATTTCCACACATTAAATGTGTGAAACATATAACTTGTTATCATTTATTGTAATCATTTTTTGGTTTACTTAAATTGAGCTACTACATTTTATGATAAATATCTAGTTATTATAATATTAGTACTATTATCTCTTAGTATCCTTCTTTTATTCTTATTCTATTTTTATAATTATAGAGAACATTCTGATTAGCAACAAAATAATAAATTAGAAAACTGATCGGACATATACGTATTTTAATTAAGTATAAGTCAGAGATCTCTTATAGAATGTTTATAGTATCTCTAAGTACATTCCTTTTAAGTATTTGTTGTTGCTGTTTAAAATAAATAAAGGTTGTACAATTTCATTCTGTGGTACAGACACAGACACGTGGGATATTGGATCTGGATATTTAATTGGAACCAGATAAATAAGTGTTCCTCATCCGAGCTACTCAATTGCTCTTTTCTGTAATCCAATAACATGGTTTGATTCTCCGGTTACCCAGAAGGAACATAGACCTATGTCTGCTCCGTATGTTGGTGGTAATACGAAGTCTAAGAATGTTCTAATCACATTTCTTACACAATATGCTATCCCAGTTATGGAAAGAAGCAGGGGTGGTTTGATGGGCTTTATTGGCCTTTGGGCCTCCAACGTGTTCGTGTTGCAACGTTGCAAGTTTTTGGTTTTGTTGACGTTTAACATATACAAATTGTTTGAAATTCTAAAACCAGATGTTTATCATTGGCTCCAGCACTTGAAAGAATAATTTCCACGTTTAAAATCTTACTTCTCTTCACCAGAATCATGCCTTGTAATCTTTAAAAAAATATTTGAAGATAACACCTCGGTTCTGTGACTTCAGTTTTTAATGTCAGTTCAAAATGTACAACAGTTGCCTTAATCTGTAATTGAAAGGGAAAAGAAACCTATCAACATTTTGATTCGTTAACGACTTTGTTTACAACTTTTCAAGGAAGTTAATTAATGTAGTTTCTCCCCTTTATTTCGCACATTTTGAACATGATAGTGGTGTGTCTTCCCGGATTTTCACTTTTTAAATATAGGAACCCTAGATATGCCATACCGGTGCATAGTGCTTTTATTTAATGATACGAAGAAGATTGTGATGTTGATGATAATTGTTAACAATGAGTGTTAATGTGAAGATGTTGGCGATGATGGATGAATGAACTCGATTGTGACTCTATATACGGTGGCGGACAAATGTATTGGAACAAAGCGATTTTTGCTCTAAATATTACTACAATTGTGTATATATTAAACATAAGGCAAGGTAAAGCTATCCCCTGTGCGATGCGCACGCGCTGTGAACGGTGCATGGATATGTGGAGCGCTCCACATATTCACGACCTACGGTACGAACTGAAGTGGGGTGGTCAGTCCACGCTCGACCGCCTTTACCTCCCAAGGTGCCCAGAAATACCAAGGACGTTCTGGTACTCAATTTGATAGGAGGCCGAGTGCACCTCAGAGACATGGGAACACTGCGAGAAAAAGTTGCAGTATCCTGACCGGGATTTGAATCCGGACCGCCCAATTCGTAGTCAGACGCGGACTCATATATACTAAACATAACAGAACATCACAAATTTAATTAATTTCAATTATAATAAATTTTAGATGACAAACGTTTTTTGTAATTCATAAGGATTTACAAAGAAAAACAATTTTATAACCTGACAAAAGTATTGGAATACCACCAACTCAGGTAATTGAGTGTTCGAATCATACAAATTCCAGAGAGGGTGAACATTTTTTTTTAGAATGTAGAATACCGTATTTTATATACGTTCATATCCCAAGCTTAGGGCATATTTCAGAAAACAGAGCCAAGGAAGGTTTTTACAGGAAGGGGGAAATCCCAACCATACCCCGCTACAAATCGAACACCCCTTGAAAACATTACAAGACTCCTTTTTCTCCAAGTATAACTGTTCAGAGCTTTTTTGACATTGAATTAATATATTTCGTAGTCAATTCTGAACCTATTTACCCCATTTTGCCATTAAGTTTTTCTACTAATTATCAAATATATTGGAAAATAAAGCCAAATATTACATAACAAGTATAACATGTTTTAATGGTAATATTATAATGTTTTACTAATTCATGTTCAATTGTATCACGTAAAAGAACTTCATAATATTTACGTGTTCCATCTTAAACATTAAAACTGGACGGGCGTAAGTGCTGTTACCGCCCATACAATTAATTTTTATCTTTCTCTTAAAACATTAAACATATTTTAAAATTAAAGTACACATGCACATTGTGTATGCACAATATATGCAAGTGCACACACAAACACGCACATGATCGAGAAAATGCAGTCACCTTTCCGTTGAACTATATCTTGGTACTGGAAACAAATTACTCTTTATACAAAGCAGTAGTCCATGTTATCACCTTCTTGTTCCTATGATGCTCCAGTCGAACAATATTGCCAGGACGAATTTGAAATACATGCGAACTAATAAGTGTCACATAGGAGAAAGTAACAGTGTGGAAATTTTACAGAGACATTGAAAAACAATTTATAATTTAATTATATATAAAAAAAGACTCTATTTCGTAAGCATTTATATTCTAAAGACCTGTGTTTTGACAGCCATAAAAGCCATTCGTTTGAAGATTTTTCTGTTTCTCGTAAAAAAATCACTATAATTATAAACTCTCCTGCAGCTATGGACACGGGATTTTCACACTTTTGGGGCAATTAAAACCTTAGTCCTGTTATGGAAAACATATATAATAATTTTTGGTGTTGCGCTATTCATCTATGACACGCTGTTTCATTTTTACGATATTTCCAGTTACTGAAGTTTATCGTATCTTGACTCTTGAGTTACAGGCCGTTGAAGGCCAGGGACATCAAATGTACAACACATTTGAAAATGGTCCATATATACTGTATATGGCTAAAGTGGTATCGAACTCTCTGAAGGCATGGGAAAAGAATATATTTTCTTGAATTATTTATCCGCCTTGTCAACTGATTGAGTATAATGATTGCAAGTTTTCTCCTTTACTTAGCTTCAAGAAGTAAACATTTTGGTAAGCTACTCCTAAACTTATTAAAAGAACTAGAAGATCTATAAGTTCTCTAACAACCACTACACACCCGAAAGATGAAGATGATATATTTACAATGAGTGCATCTGCATCTTTCTTTGCTTGCTTGATTAAGTACTTCGCGTGCTCAAACTTCTTGAACATGAAGACCAACCGAGGTTCATTTCCCTCATTTGATAAGAAGTTTGTGGAACAGTCGGAATCATAGTTTCATCAAATAAACCGTCCATTGACATGTGTTTCCTGGATCTTCCAGTATCTTAAGCACTTCTCGTACATCTTTCAAGCGCAAGAAACACTTTAAAAAAAACTTTACTTGATCTCAGCGAAGGTGGGGGAACACTGATATTAAGTTTACGTTTAAATAAACTGACATACTTTTCATTCGTATATCGTTTACAGCCCAGGATAGAACCTAATGCCAAACGGTTGTTAGTGTGGCGATGAAGTTGTGAGTTCCGTAAGTCATAGAGTTAATTAATTAATATCGTTTACGACACGTATCATGAACGACTACGCACATCAGTCGCTTTTAAAAGTTTCTTTTCTTTTGAGCTCTCTAAAATAGTCGAAAATATTAAATCCTTTCTCTTTCACAAGACAACTAGCACTTTCCGATAAATTTGTTTAGCAAATAAAACACTGTTGTTCCGAAGTCATTATGATACAATTCTACACTGGGCTATGGTAAGCTATGATGGTCGTGCGTTACTGAATAGGAACTAGTTCTGGATGTTTTGGAGGGTTTATGATACCATTTGAAGAGTGAGCAGAGTGGGTACTGAAACTCGACATGAAGGGGATCAGTTAGAATTTTTTCAGATGTTTCGACATGTTCTATACGATTGAATACTGAAAGCAAACGCAAAAGTGTAATTTCCGGATCTTTTCTAAAGAACGGTGAAGGAACTGCACGGCAGCCGGCTCTCTTCTACTTCATGTTAACCAAATATTGACACCCATTTCCAGAAGGATTCCGACAAGAAATTTTCTTCGGCGTTGCCATTTTCTCAAAGCAGATGTCAAAAGCGAAATGTGGTCGGTCATATATTTTCCCTCGTTCGGTCTCCCCTTCCCCATGAGTGCTTAGGTACTTCAACGACCCCAAAGAGAGAACGAAGGAAGAGAAGAATATTGAAAGAAAAAGAAGTTGCAATGTTTGGACTACAGAAGACTACACAAGGTTCCTTCCAGATCTTTATAGCTAAGACGTGGATGTGGGGTGAGAAAAGAACTTATTCTGGACCTGTGGTGTGAAAAGGCACTAACAATATATAATTGAATATTTGAAATTTAATGGAAAATTGGTGAAACCATTAATCAACATTCGTATGTGAATCTCAGGAAAACCCACCCCAATTATTTTTTCATCATGGCAGTTCTGAGTATTGCTCGATTCCCTGAGTATTGCTCGATTCCCTAAAAGGTGGCAAGGCAATACCCATAAAAATTTATTATTAAAAAGGTAACTATTGAGGACTTTTGTACAGCAATAAATTATCAAGACAAAATAAGCTTGAATGCTATTATGACCTAAAGCTATCACATGAATAGACGAGTGTTCCTTGTAAATAAGAAAGACAATAAGTTCTTTCATTAGAAACAAACTCACTACCAGAAATAAAAACTTTATCCTAGGAAATTTATCTCTTTTGTGTTGTGATTATCCTTGAAAGAAAATACAATACCAATCTTACCCTCAATGTAGATACTTGCACCTGATTGAACACAACTTATGAACATTTTCCATAGAGGAGCGCGGACTTGAGTAACGTACCATCAGTATTCCAAACTTTAGGGTTTCTAATTATAATTTCTAGCACTACTCAAGTTCAATGAAAAACCTTAATTTCAGATTTACCTTAAGCAGGATTTATTAAGGTTCTAACTCGAATCTCTTCAAAACTGAACAGAAAGGAAATCATTCATTTTGTTCCCATTGAGATTTAACTTCAATTGGTAAGCAAGGAAATTAACTCTTATAATACTTGGAGATTTCATTCGACCAAAAACTTATTTCACTATAATTAAATAAAAATTCAATTTGCAAAGAAATCTTAGTAACTGAAAAGGTATATTGAATTCTGATTGGTTCTTCCTTCAATTGATAAATTCTTACGGATCTCTTAGGATCGATTATTTTTTTCCTTTCTTAAGCCCCTCGTACACGATTCAATAAACATAGAATCAAATTCTTGAACAAGCAGTTGGATGAGTGCGTACACGATCCAACTGAAATAATCAAAGTGTTGTATCCAAGTAGTGTTGAAAGTGCTTGGATGGTGCTCGTACACGATTCGATAAGTTAAACGGAAGTGTGAAATGAAAGTGAAGGAGCCAAAAGCACATGAGTCGATTTGCTCCTTCTGCGTTGAAAGCGGGCACATGCAGTGAATGTTAAACATGATATGCATCGCTTGTAATAAAATAATAACCTGACTAACGGCTGCGGTTCCGTAGTTGGCGATGCCTCAAACATCGACTTCTTATTGCTTTATTCAGAACTCTTTTCAATTCTTATAAGTTTTTATTTATTTCCGGTTACACGCACTTCTATAAACATCTAGCGACAACTAACAATCCAAAGTGAAAATCCATATTTTATTATTATTTCGTTAAATACGCACTCCAGTTGATCAAGATAGCGCCATGTGGAGGCATACGAATCGTGAACCTTCGTGCTATGCATGATACGTATTTTGTCACAAGAACACAGACAATATCTCTAGCGAGCGAAGAGGAGTTAGTTAAAGTCAGGTTCGGTATTTTTTATTTATTCGCGATGAACATTACTCTTACGGACTCTTCACCCTACATCGCAAAGATCCATTTCAAAGCAATAATTATTCACTTCTTTTAACGCCAATCTCATGCTTCCAAGTCACACAAATATATCATTCCTCCTGTAAATCTTGCAAAAAGGCACCACCAGCTTCGAAGCTTTACCCACTTTAACTAACCACTCTTCGCCCAACGGTAATATATCCGCGATTTTTGTAGCAAATTATGTTATTCATAACACGAAGTGATACCGTTTAGTATTCCTCCACATGGCGTCATATTTGCATGTACTGAGTACATATTTATGTAAATAATTATGAAATGTGGCGATTCGTAGCTGATTGTGAGTTGCTAACCATCGGTAGGTGATTATCAAAGTGCCTGTATGAAATATTTGTATGTGGTATAAAGCCAACAAACGGCAAAATATGACACAAAATATGCTGCCATATAACATGCATCGCAGCCAGTACCAACGCTTTTTCTTCAAGTTCTTCCAATCACTTTCGTGTATACGAAAGAGGTCATTTAAGGAGGACTATAATAGAAATATTTGTTTTGTGTCAATTTATTATTTTTGGTGCATGAACATTCCTTTGAAATTGTTTGTAGGTGGGCGAGGGAAAAGTACATGCACGGAGAATACATAAACGAAGTTACTTGGATAGATGGAGAAACTTTACTTTATGACCGGGAAATTCCGCCTGCTATTGAGCTATACAACTCATTCTCTTGCAAATAAACATCGCAGATACTTCTATGAACACGTAACGGCAGTGGGCAATGCAAAAAGTGTTAGGAAAAGCATGTGTCATTATTATTTCGCTAAATATGCATTTAAGTTGATCAACATAACAAACATGTCGGGATAGATTTATTTTCGTTCATTAGACAAGCTACATGCAGATTGTAGAGATGCGGAAGAATATTAATAGCGTTGTGTCGTATTATGAATAACACATGATTTGCTACAAAACTCATGGCCACAATGTAGAATAAGCAAAGAGGGTAAAAGAAGGTTAGATTTTTTATTATATTCGATGCACGGTTTAATGTGCTCGCTCACCAACGTGGACGAAGCCAAATTGTTCCAAGTACTTTTCGCTATTTCACTTTAATTTAATACTTCAATGACTCGAAACTTTGTTATATTTTAATTAACAACACTTCCACATACGTTGGAAAAGATTATATTTTTTCATGCCGTAAAGTAAAGTGTACCCAGATACTACTATGTTTAGCAGTTTTGAACTTCTGATATACAGTAAATAAAAACTCGACCTTTCCACATAAATTATAAGCAACTCAATGGCACTTTAAATATTAATATCCTACTCCTTCTAAATACAATACAAACTTTATAAGGAATTATAGTAGTCCCTCTATATCAATTTATATTGCAATAGTGATTATACAAAAACTACAGAAGAAACATCAGGTACACTTTACCTCAGCAAGATGTGATGGAATTTCTTGTAGAGATACTTAATTTTAATTTTCTAATCATATCTTTATTTCGTATCATAAAAACAAGGGCTTTACAGAATGTAATCTTGCTCCATGTCCACATTTTATTTTTTTAGCATTCCGGAAGCACAGTTGTCATCAAGTCATCAGCGATGTGATTGGTAGATCACTGAGTTGAATTCAAGAAAAATAGGACAGGTTCTAAATAGGACGTATTGGATGAGAAGACTTGAATTCAAGAGATTTCCTGCGTGGAGTCAACAATTCGTGTCGTCATTTTTATCAAATTTTTTGTTCAACGAATTTATCATGCTTTATCGAATGGTGTACGAGGGGCTTTAGGAATACAAAATGAAAACTAAAATGAACTGACTTAATGAAGTTTCCTACTTGACTAATAATTGGACCCTTTTTCCTTCTGAAGTGAGTTCACAGAATTAATTCTTAACTCATAATTCTTCTCAAAAGCTTTCAACTTCTGAACTTCACTGACGTGAATGATAATTGAGAAACCTGGACACACAAAAATATTACTTCTAGTTTCCTAGTTTGCTACGACACCACAAACTACAAAAATAGTGACTACAATCACCTCCACATTGACACCAAATGTAACACACTTCAATCTAATTCCAGGTGTTCCTAATTTCACTTGAATTTCCTTCTCAAGAAAACAAATACAGCAAATCAACAGCACTTCCAGCAACTTCTCTCCTACCTGTATAGAAAGATCACTCTCCACCATAATCCGAACTTTGCATTAGAAAATATACTAACTTTCTCCCCTTTCGAGTACTCTGAAACTTTATTTTTATTTGGTAAACTTTATTTTTATATGGGCCAGTCAAGTAACTTTGGATTTCGGCCCGTCACGATTCGCATTTAGCTGTTAAAATCCACACCCATGGCCCTGCTGGGATTTTCGAGCCGATGGCCTACCGCCGCAGACCGCTCGGCCATCCGGCCGGCTTCAAATAATCTAATGAATCACTTTGGGAACTAGGTATTAAACTAGAACTTTCTTTCTCTACAAACTTCTTTGTAGATTTTATGATTGAAAATCAAAACAGGAATATCACAGCCTATAAATCAGGACACTTAGCACGTAATTGAAGTCATATAAATGTCGTAAGCACACATCGTAATTTAACCTCCACAGAATATACTTTACTAACGACACTTGAATATTTTACGGATAACCTCCACAAAATATGCTCCGCTAACGACACTTGGATACCAACTGCCGGCAGGATCTTATGGCAGTTGACCCTACCTTCCCCAGATTGCACCTTTTTCAGGGACGAACCAATCGGTTCGGAGTAACGTCACAACCAGTTTAAATTTAAGACTACCAAATATTCAATGCGTCGACCACATGGCTGCCATGTTTAATCCCAAATAAAAGATAAATTTGGTTGCACACTACAGACTGAAGAATATTTTCGCACTCTGTTCGAATAATATTGTAAAATGTTGAGAAATGAATATGTAGTGACATGTAGAAAGTCGAAACATGTCACTTAGAAAAAATTGAAAATAAATGTAATAAGTACGAAAAAGCATTTTCTTTAGCTATGAAAGCAAATATCTCTTTCCGAGGGCTGTTTCCACGAAACTATTGATTCTACGGAGCGGGGTGGATGTATAGGACTTTAATTGTGGTAAGTTTTGCGCTCTTTCATTTTGATACTTTTGCACTAGAATGCAAGGGAACCGAGATATTTGAAATAAAATTGTTTCTAGCGCAATTTTCTTCAAGATGGCGGCGCAGGCGGAAACCTGACGGGGTTGAAGTATTTGGGGAGGTGACGTTGGTGTTTGCTAGATGGCAAAGCGAAACGCATATTCGCGTTATGTGAAGGATTGCAACTCAGAGACAAGGTCACAAAAGGTAACAACAAGGTAACAAAAAGTTTCTGCCGTTCTAGAACAGTGATCCATCCTATATTCCTACACTGTGGAGTTCCGCACTTTCTCCGCTTTTGTATCTCCTATTTGTGGCCGATAGCCCTCCCGTTCCCCCAAATATACATATTTTTCAGTATGCAGATGATATAGCATTTCTAGCCATTAATCCTAACATACAACACATCAACCGTACAGTGAACACTGCAATAAGCACTTTTACCTCGTGATGCAGTAAGTGGGGGTCTCACTATAAACTCTCATAAAACACAAGCCACCGTCTTCCTTCCGCCCAAACGCAAAACCTGGATCCGTCGCAATTCATCTCGTCTTAAATTGACTGTTTAACATCAGCCCATCCTCCCCACTAAACAGGTAACCTATCTTGAACTTATACTCAACCTGGCGTTCAACTTAACACCAACTTAACCTGGCGTTCATATCTACAGAAAATAGTAACAAAAGCCACCAATAGACTAAACCTACTGAAACACTTAACTGGTTTAACATGGGGACTAAATGCAAACAATCATCATCAACATATACAAAGTCTTTTCACGTCTAGTTCTCACATACGGATTTACAGCGTAAGATCACAGCATCACCGAATATCAATAAAAAATTACAAATATTTGAACGACATGCTCTCCGAATCGCTTTCCGTGTGAAATTGCCAAGGCCTACCCAAGAGTTATATGAGAGAATCACGTTTCCACATCTCCTGTTACATCTTGAAACACTACGACAAAAATACATTGCGAAACGCTTCGAACAACAACATCCACTTCTTCTAGACGTAATCAACTCACATACCAACGTGACTACACTACCTAGACATTTACAAACACCCCTATCTTTACTCTTTGTCATATACCACTATGTCATACCAGCAGATCATCCGGACACAGCTCTGATTCAAGAACACAAGGCTTTGCTCATTCCGCATCATATCGCACCTTCATACGTTGCACTGTGATAATCAAGGACTAACAGGGCTTACTTGTCAGCATCATGTCCAGAGTAGCCCCTGGACAACAAGATAACCAAGCATCTGTCCATTAACATTTCTTCGTGTTGAGTTGTGATAATTACACTTCATATCCATCTCATCTCCCTTCATCACAAAACACTTGAGATAATAATAATAATTAAACGATAATATTAAAGGTAATGATAATAAAGTACCTTATGAAATAATTATGAGGAAAATTCATAATGTCCACCAAATTATGAAGTTAATAAAGATGAAATAAAGACACAATAAAGTTACCAGATCCCGTACTACACTTAGACCAACCCCCTTCCTCCCAATTCACATATCATCTTCCATAAATTCCCTTCCCTAAGTAGAGGGTACTGCCCCCTGGTGGGTCCTACCTGCGGTTAGGAAAAAAAAGCAGTGATAAACAAAAAGCAACACAGCTAGTGGACGGTACGGACCTTTAGGTTTCGAAGTAAGCTCCATCAGCATCCAACACCTTTTCCCAACGTTCCTGCTCCTGCACAAAACCCTGGTGATAAAAGTCGGCGGTCTTCGAGGCAAAGAAGTCCGTTCCGCAGATCTCCTTCAATGGCGAAGGATCTCCCACGGGAGGTGGTTGTCGAGGGAATAAAACAGGTGGTAATCTTTTGGCGCAAGGTCCGGTGAATATGATGAATATCACAGTGTCTCCCAGCCAAGTTGCTGAAGGGTCTCCCGGGTCCTCTTTGCCACATGTGGCTTGGCAGTGTCGTTGAGGAACAGCACACCCAAGATTAACCAATGCCGGCTCCTTCTGCCGCAATGCACGGTGTACCCTTTGCAACTGCTGTGAGTAGAGGTCAGCAGTGATGGTCTGACCAAGTGGAAGGAGCTCCTAATGCACCGCTTCGCGACAAGTCCACCATACAGAGAGCATAACCTTTCGTGGGTGCAGATGTGGTCTTGTGGTGTGAGAAACAGTGTCACGTGGCGACAACCAATGTCTGGTACTCTTGGGAGTGTCATAGAGGTCCCAATTTTCGTCACCAGTGAGCAAGCGATTAAATATGGGTGTGTTCAGGTGCCGAGTGAGCAAGGACAAACAGGCTGTAATTCGTTGTTCCTTGTTGGCTGCCTACAATGTGTGGGGTACCCACTTGCAGGTGCAGTCTGACTGTTTCAGCGGAAACATGGAACCTTTCTGCAAGTTCATCACACGTTAGACCACTGTCCTCCTCGATGGCTGCTTTCAGGGCATGTGGTCGTCCACTGCAAGGTTCATCAGCAAGGCTCACATCTCCCGAACGGAAGTTCTGGAACTAATGCCTGGCGGTGCGTTAGTTCACGGCATTCTCACCAAATGCCTGGCATATGCGGCGACTTAATGCGGCAGTTGACAGGCCCACTTTAAAGTCATACAACAAACACACGCGAACAAGCTGCTTCGATACCTACATTTCTCTTTTACACCTGACGATCTATGACTGCTGTGTGTGAGCACCGTGCCTCTATTACTGAATGTCGATAGTCAAACTAACTCCCGATCGCTTGGCAGGCACGTGCGTTAATTCGTTTCCTCGCTGTGAGCGCATGATTAATGGGACATCAAAAACGACAAAAACATTTTTGGTTACCTTAACATTATGCAAAATAAGAAAGTGAAATGTACATTGCTAGTAAGCCTCAGGATTGGAAAATATCAAAAACATTAATGTTCCAGAAACCGAACAAACTAACAAACTCCGTTTCCTCATACCGGCCAATACAGCTGACAACAACATTGAGCAAAATTCGCGAATGAATACTGGCATATAGAATACACCACTACATCACAGAGCACAGCCTACTACCGATACACCAAGCTGGCTTCCGGCTGAATTTTAACATAAACGACCAACTATTAAGGCTCACAAACTTAATAGTACACAATTATAATTCACTCAATCCATTCTGCGTAATGTTGTTTGACCTAGAAAAAGCTTTCGACAAGGAGTGGCATCCAGGCCTTATTTACAAACTCATTATATTGAAACGTCCTGGGGCATATATAAGATTCGCATACCATTTTCTCACAAGCCGTATATTATATGTAAATATAAACAATACCAGTTCACATCCATACTTCATTCTAAGTGGTGTACAACATGGCTCTGCACTATCTGTAGTAGAATTTCATAGGCTACCGGACAATGTACATATATTTCAATACGCAGACAATACTGCGTTCCTTGCTGCTGCCCAAACCATACAAAGTATAAACAATATCCTAAATGCCGCTATCAATATATATGTTACATTGTTCAACAACAAATGGCGACTCAAATTCCAACAAAACACAAGCAATAGTCTTCATACTATATAACAGACTATCCAAAGTGCATACAAATCCAAATAAATTATCAATTACAGTCGAAAATACTGCAATAAATCCAGAAAAAAAAGTTAAATATCTAGGCATAACATTGGACCACAACCTAACATGGTGACCACATCTAAATAAAGTCACAGAAAAAGCACATAACAGACTGAAACTACTAAGACGACTAACTGGAACCACATGGGGACTACGCCCAGAAACAATATTCAATACGTACAAAGTCTTCTTAAGACCGGTGCTCACATACGGTCTCACAGCTTGGATCACAGCAGCAGCCTACTACTGTGTAAATCTAAAAGTCCTGGATCGTCACGCTTTCCGAACTGCCTTCCTTATGAAACTTCTTAGCCCAACCAGAGAGCTATACGACTAAGTCCCGTTCGAAAACATTTTGAATCACATAAAAAAAAACTACGAATAAGCTATACAAGCACGAGATTCCAAAATGACCATCCACTACTCGTGGATACTATCCAGACTGACATCAGTTTAATCCAAGACAGATTTTCATTCAATCGCCACTTTCACTACTGAGCACAATATACAAAAACTTCATAACTGACCAACACGAAAACTACGAAATTGCCAACGCTCTATCAATCCTTGACTGCCCACAATATATAACACCTTCGAGGACACAATAAACAAACATTCCAACAAAACAACATAGTTAAAATATTTCACATTTTGACTTAATAAAATTTTCCTATAGGCAACGAACAATACATGAACAGAAACATTACTAACAACAGATTATAATTAAGAAACAAGTGATGATTACAGAAATCACATAGAACAGCGAATAAAATTACAAAATATAATGCTCGAAACAAAAAGTTATCCCGAAATGAGGGCCTAACCCACGGGTTTGGCAGCAGAAAAAAAAACTTACTAGTAAGTGTATAAAAGTGTATTTTATCCATTATTTTTTCTAAGCGCAGGCGAGAGTTGTTTACTTCTCAATTTGCTTGTGCTAGTATTGTACTTAACAAAACACAATATTCTTTTATCCAGAATCATTCGCCCTCACTCCTCTCTTAGGAGAACACACGTGGAAACGATTTCCGGTCAGAGCTTGAACTACGTATAAGTAACACAGACAAGCGCTTCTTCCGCAACTCCTAGCTTGGTCTCGTGGTTAATGTATTGGGAAGCAGATCCAGAAGTCCCGGTATCGAATCCTGGCGTCGTTACTTTTACAGATTTTTTAATTCGGAAATTTAATAAAAGTAGTGATTTATCATACCAAGTAGAGGCTACTGAAAGCAACGATGTATATAATTAAACCATGGCAGCTTCGCGAAGTGTGAATGGTGCGTCCGAAGGAAGCTGGGGGAAGGGCATTCGCAAATGTGCTGTTAATTTGAAGTGGGCTATCCGTACCGGAAGTATTTCAATGTGGGCTATTCTTAGAGAGAAATGAGGACGAATGGTTCTGTAAAGAATCTTGCTACCGAACCTTGGTAATTGGTAGTCGTAAGTAATATTGTATGGTTTCTTTTTATATAGGTTACACATGGACT
Organism: Lepisma saccharinum; assembly: GCA_022664845.1. Classification (NCBI taxonomy): domain Eukaryota; kingdom Metazoa; phylum Arthropoda; class Insecta; order Zygentoma; family Lepismatidae; genus Lepisma; species Lepisma saccharinum. The sequence continues at coordinate 5,459 of JAGDQP010024614.1, read as the reverse complement.
TGAAAGTTGAACTGTTATTTCCAATTCAACTGTTATAACCAGTGATGCCAATTTCTTCAGAACCGTTTTACCTTCACAAGCTTCAGAATTTCCCTTTTCCGGATAAAATTTCCCTTCAACCAAACCGTTCAAGTACTTTACTTAGTCAACATATTGTAAATAGTTTTAGCTTTCACCCCCCCCCCCCCCCCCATGTTGTAAGTACAAACAAACAGATACCTGATAGCCTTCCTTTTTGCTTACAAAGAATTTAAATTTTATTTGTGGCTTTAGGCATCCAAGGCTCAGGTCGGGATAGACGAGAGAAAGTATTTTGTAAGGTGTCGGTCAGGACCTATGTTGAAGGTGCCATACCGGCATTTACCTGGTTTGACTGAGAATAAAACCTAGAAAAACTTCAGTCAGGACGGACAGTCTTTCGGATCAAGCCCACGATCTCCCGAATGCTACACCAACACTGAGCTACGGCGGCTCGTTTTTTTTTTGTTCTTTTTTTGTGCTTACGTAAGACATCAAAGTTCGTAGTCAACAGACCTGTTTAAATCTTTAGAACACTAATATGTTTTTATGTGAATCTTATGCAGTGTTCATTTTTTCACAAATTACGAAGGGGAATCTTAAAACTAGTTGCTGTTAAGATACAACATAACTACCTGTTTGAGAAAAAGAGACGTACCCAGAGGGGGGAGGGGTCCGGACCCCTGAAATTTGGATTTTTTTTTTGTGAAATTAGTACCATTTTGGGGGCAAAATTATATGCATTTTTCGTAAATTTAACACCCACCCAGACCTCAGTCCCCTCTCGAAGGTGGACCCTACGAAACTAACTTCTATATGGCTGATAGAAATACAAAGAGTTTATCCCTGCTTGGAATGATATTCGAAATCAACAACCGGGGATACAATCTTCACGCACAAGGGAAAATTACAGGCTCCGCCCCGCCAAATCGAACACTGATATTATGTAAACATTGCTCCGATCCAACATCCCTACCAAGCTTGAACCTTCTGCCTCCTTGAATGCATACACCCCAAACAATTGGACGACCTCTAACAATTCTGCTCAGAGATTCCGCCATGATTTTCAGTTTGGGTGTGTGTGTAAAGTCAGAGAGTGTAAGTGGAGTTTTGTACAGTTTCTATCGATTTTTGACGGTAAAAAATTAAAGTTTGCTGGCGCCCTTGAGGTTTGGAGGCTGACACCCCCCACCCCCCGCAGGGAAGCTGGCGGAATCACTGATTCTCTCCGTCTCCATGTTCTTGTATATTATTCATTCGTATATAAGTCTTTCGGCTACAAAACACTCAGCCGTATACAGAAACGTGTTATGAAGTGACTATAAAGAGTAACAATGGTATCCAGGAATACCAATATCTCATGTTAATGATAAAAATAACTAGTTTTGCAACCAAGCGTCTAATACTTACATTCCTAATTAAACGTAAACAGTAGAGAGTGAATGAATTAATGTGATTGTACGTGCACTCTGCCTGCTAGCCTTGGGTGAGCGTCGCTTACAACCTAGGCTGCATTGGAAACATCGGTAGGCCCTTGGTTCGAGTTCCTCTCAGATTGGGCAATTTGACAGATTGTCTAGTTTTTTCACTTTCACTAAGGAAATGGTTGGATGGAACTTGTATTAAAGTCCGGGATGCTATCGTTACCCTCTTGCGTGCTCGCCGAGGGATGCCATTCTTCTATGATTGGATTGAATTTGATTTATTCATAACCTTTAGGCATCCACAGCTCAGCCCGGCCATTCCTCTGGATTTAGACCAGCTGAGGTCTAAGCACAAATTATAAAAAAATACAAAATAAATGTTATGTACATTTCATTTACCCTAGACATCATGAAAAACTTAATATTAATGTGACCTTACGTATAAAGAAAATATTGACCATATATTTGGTATGTACTTACCTAAGAACAGCACTCCCATATCCAGTGAAAAGAATACATACAGTTGCAATGAAAACTTGCTGCTACTGTCTTTGGCTGTATACGGGGAATGTTCGTAAGCATAATAGTCTACAAACTAAATCAAAGTTTTGAGATGGTGAATTCTTAAGAAGTTATACTTCTGTACACACAATTATACGAAAACTTGTAAACTTACACAAACACACATATACAACAGTAATGATGCAGTATTCCTCCATATATACATATTTACATACACGACACGCAGATTTTCTTCTCACATTGATTAATCCCCTTCACAATCATTTTTCTGATTGTGAAAAACATTCATCCTTCTATGCTCCGTCGTAACATTGAAAGAGGAACAATCTATACCATTAGCTTCGAAAGAGGAACGTACTACGGCTACTGCGTTCATAACTTCAGAGCTTAGCTTGTTCCTTTTTTTACATTTTACGTCTGTAACAATGCTGAACACACGCTCAGCTTCCGCATTTGAGTGGGGCAAGGTTAGTACTAAGGATGACAGTTTTGCGAGGTTTGGAAATTGTAGTTTGCCTTCAAAATTTTTGATTTGGGAAATGTGAAACCACATTTCGTCTGTTGGTTTCTCCTTTAAAGTGCACTTTTCTTCATCGTTTAATTCATGCCGAAGACGCCTCCATTCTGCAATCAAATCGTTGCCATCAAGGTATTCAGAAAACTGACTTCGAAGATGCCCGATATCTATCGGTTTTTTCTTGGAATCGAGTGCCACATTTGCATTCAGAAATTCCATTTCATTAAACAGTGGCGAGTCAAGTGGAAGCCGTGCTTGTATCTCTGTTGCAGCCTCAATATAGAAATCAAGACAACGAACCCTAATACCTTTCACACCTTCTTCAGGTAATTCAAGCAAAAAATCTTCGCATTCTTGCCCAAGAAATACTTCATCTAATGGCAGAAAATTTCTTGGGTTTGAAACATTTATGTCATATTCGTGTACTAACTCAGCTTGCAAAAAATTTTGAGCTAGTGTTCGAAATAATTTCCTTGAGTTTTCTGCAAGAAATGGAATCAAAACCTTCCGCGATTGAAAAAGTGCATTAAAGGAGTTGAAAAAATTTAGAGCATATTTTAGAAAAATGAAATATGCTTTCGTGTATAAATTATTCAGTTCATTGAAAATAAATTCGGCACTTTTTAGCTTGTCTTCGAATACAGCTAATTGAAAGTAATTTTGAAGCACTGACCAATTTTCTAGTAGTCGTACAACGCACTGTTGAAGAGATAGCCACCTCGTTCCGGATACTTTCAAAATGCTTTTTAACATTCATGTGCTCCTGAAACTCGGCCAAAACTGCGCATCGCTTCGAACTCCCTGATATATATGAAGAAATAGCGCGAAGCAATTCCTCCGGAGCTCGCGGTAGTTTTTCGCATGCCTTACTAGCAACTAGTGCAGCAGAGTGACAAATGCACCTCATCATTACTAACTTCGGGCAGTTATTCTTTAACAATGAGGAAAACGAATTTTTCGTACCCACCATCACGTTCGCGCCATCGCACGCCAAACCGATAATGTTCTTTAGTGGGATGTCTTTCTCCCGCAAACATTCACAGAAAGCAGAATAAATCGCATCTGCTGAACAATCTCTAGCGTCCAACTTCACCAACTCTAGTAACTGGGTTTGGACCCGACCATTAAATGGTGAAACGTATTGGGCCATAACACACAGCGTTTTTTGGCACGAAATATCGGTGCTTTCATCCACGAGAATGGAAAAAGGGACTTGCTTTAAGTTTTCAGCAATCCGTTCTGTTTCAGCCCGGGCCAAGACATTTTTTACTATCGCTGTACATTTTGATCTCCTTAATTTAATGTTTTTCGCAATTAAGGAGTCATGAAACACATCCTTCAGAAGTGGTACAAGATGGTCAACCACCTGGAAGGCAACGATGTGCTCAGCGAAGAATGCTGCAATTTTAATTTCAGCACTTTTCACTGCTTCAGATGTGTCATTTGGCTTTGATGTTCGCACAAAATTTTTCAACGATTGCACGGAGCGCAAACTTTTCACGTTCAAAGCATGTTTTTGTCTCCGAGAATGTTTTTCAAGTTCACTTTTCCCACAATTCAGCACTACATTGCAAGCAATACACCGGCACTTCAGATCACAATCCCTCACTGGTTGCAACCAATCTTGAAATTGCGGGTCTTGCATCCATTCAGTTCGGAATTTTTTTAATTGCTTACGAGGAACTTTCTCCTCCGCGGAGAGCTCATTTCGTTTTGCTCGTATTTTCACAGGAGTTCCTGGAGACTCACGCGTGCAACGGCCGTCTTCCATTCTGTTAACACTTAACAGTATGGTATACTGGTGATATAATACTTCAGATCGTTTTAAAATTTGCAACAAACGTGAACCAGAGCTACCGACCAAACTGCAAAAGCACTAACACAACACTTCACGATCACGAATCCAAACCCAAACTAAATGTTTTTGTTCTTTCTGTTGCACGGTTGCAGAGGGTCACCATCCCATATGTTTTTCATCTATAGATGAGACCATGAGAGGGTGCAATCTAAAATCCGTGTTGCCATATGTATAGAAATGACCATTAAAAGAAAATTAAATGAAGGACAAAAATAATACGATTCACTTACAGCTGGTGTGCCTGCCTGATTATTATATGAACTTTCGATTATTCTTTCGCAAGTGTTTAAAGCTACTTTAAAAGATTAAAATAATTTTCAGTTATTTGATTTGAATATTGGCAACGTTTTGCGGGAGTCAAATGAGAGAGGGACAAACAGGAAAAGTCTCTCCAGTGAAGGAGGGAAGAAAGAAAACACAAATTGACATGAGCCGAAATCAAACTTGTTTTATAGTTTCATTATCCCAACCGAGTTCTACTTTGTGAAATGTGAAACTTGCCGCCACCAAGGAAGCTCGCCACTGTATCTCTAAACAAGTCATATCCGAGTGACTATTGAGGGCTGAATTCTCTTCTTTGTACTTTTATTTTTCCTGTCTCTGTTTTTCTGTTAAGAATACATTCAGGGGGAGACATAGTGATCACTTTTACATGCGGAGTGCGGTCAAGAAGCTGGAAAGAGCCTTCTACCTACCACAATTGGTTGCAATATACTCTAATCTTTCCCATATGTTAACATTTCCCTGATCGCTGAGGTTCTGTCTTCTGACCCCCCCCCCCCTCTCCTTTCCTTTTCCTAGTATCTTCAAGGTTGAAATGAGGTACCGATGCAGAGGCAAGGCAAGGACAAATTACTGTAGGGTAGGGAAGAAGACAGTGTACCGTTAACCTCAGTCGCCGCTTCAAGAAGACAAAAGAGCTTGGCAATGTAAAGTTTTCAATAGTTTTTCTCATTCTTTTTTTTTTTCTAGATAGAAACAAATGCAAGTAGAGATTCATAGGTTCAAATTTCCCTGCAATATTGAGAGATTATAAGGAATTTCCCTTTTTACCTTTTCTCCAAAATCAACTCAAAATTTCCCTGCGCCAAGGGAAATTTCCCTTCAATTGGCATCACTG
>JAGDQP010024613.1:0-17240 GCA_022664845.1 Lepisma saccharinum | reverse complement strand
TATGGCACTATTATCACTGGGAAAACACATTTCAAGGCTTTGTATATTGCCATATATGTATATATACACACACACACACACACACAAACACACACACACACACACACACACACATATATATATATATATATATATATATATATATGTGTGTGTGTGTGTGTGTGTGTGTGTGTGTGTGTGTGTGTGTGTGTGTGTGTGTGTGTGTGTGTTTATAACAGTGCTCCTAAGATTCAGAAAGCGTAAAGTGTTAAATATGTTCCAGTGTTCATTTCGAAAAGATTTGTCACATTTTTAGTCTCTCATTCACCTACGTGTAGTCTATGACATGCTAAGCTACATGGTGACCGTACCAGTCGCCAGTGGTTGACTAATATGGGATACAAACAGTAATAATAGTTTATATTGAATATAGTAGTAAACACAGTACGTTTTATACTTCCATAAGGTTTAATGGTGTAGTCCCCAATTGCGGTGCAATCAGGAAATACAGTACCCTCAAAATCAAATAAAACGTGTAAAGGGCATCTGGAAGAGAGCAGAGTGCACAATAAGAGGACAGAAGTATAAGTAATACAAGATATCCGTGCATATCGAGTAGAAGGTACAGTGAAATAATTAATTATTGCATTCCTTCGTTGTTCAAGGAACAACCTACAGTAAACAGAATCAATGAACTACACTGCAACAACCGTAGTTCACAATTGGCTAGTACAACTGGTCAACTACACCTTCAGCAATACATTTTTCTGTTGTGTTAAATTAAATAAATGCGAGCTGCTTTTTCTTTGACTTATTCTGCATGGTCTTAGGGTTTGTTTCGTATATTTTTTCTATTATATAAACGTCAATTCTTGCTTAGAGTTGAAATTTTCCTTATTTGGTCAAACATTGATACGGTCACCCTATAAATCACATTATTGAATTGTATAATACTTTATAATACTTCTGAGCTCCGAACTGAAACTAACGAAGTGGAGTGGGAACTCTTTCTATTGTTTTCGACTCGCTGTTTTGTGCCGCTGTCGATTATTTTTGTGTACCAACGCGCGCGGCACTGTTATTAGACCAGTGTAGACAATGAGAGAAGAAGGACGTGCGGCAGAAGTGGTGCCTACGTATAGTTATTTCAGTTAAATAAAGACAAGAATGATAATTTTTACCGTGTAGAGACTTAATAAATGTTTCCTAGGACGTACATAAATATTTCGGAAATTGGTGAATATTAAAGACATCACGAGGTAAGACGTATTTGATAAGGCCTGGGCTAGAGAAACCGAACTTGAAGTGAAGCCTATTCCAGGAGAATACTTTTTTTTTTCTCAAGATTATTTTACCATGTTAGTCATATTAGAAGTCACGTTAGGACATTGTGTGGATAATCTATTTTGACAGTCCAGTCAGTTTATCTTAAAAGGACAAGTGAAACCTAAAATCACAAAAGTAGTCTTCCTCGACCAATGCTTATTGTTAGTGATTCGAGCAGCAGTGCTCAGAAGTTGTGTGGGTGTGATAACAATGCAAGATACGGCCACCTTGTCAGCGAGCGTTGTTGGGAGCTCTTTGTACTGAATGCTTATATACCGGCGCGATATTTCCTTTTTGATACGAGACTATTTTTACACTGGTTAGTTAGGATGTTAAATTGGGCATAAATAAAGAAGTTATTCATAAAAGATTTTTTGTGTAATCCTTCTTCGAAAAGTTAACATTTGTGTTTTGTTCTTTGTTGCCTTACTATAAAAAAACAAAGTAGCACGGAAACGAGAATGTATAGTAATTATTTTTTGCTTACGATAAAAATAATATTACGGGGAAGTTGCTAGCAATCGGCCCCGTTGTATAGTGTTCTTGTATTCTATTATTTTTTTTAAGTACGTTAGATTTTATGTAAACTTATTCAATTATGCTTTGAGTACTCATGATCGCTATTAGGTACAATCGGGGTCAAAAGATCCATTGACTGTTAATACGTATATGAAGCTTCATTGAATTCATATATATAATTTGTCTCAGTATATATCTTAAGTACACAGTTTGTTGAAAGTGTGTATCATTGACGGACTGTTCAGCATATTGTTATATTATAAGTTGTAGTACTAACATCATTTGGTCCATTAATGAATATATTTATATTAATCGTTCAGCTAATGAAGTATTAAGTATCAGTGTGAAGGGACACATTACCGTTCAATGAATATTGAATTCCACCATAGGCTTCACGTGTCGTGCACATTATTATTTACCTATAGTGTACCGTAGATATTTATTAGACTTAAGTATCAAAGTGGCTATATTTATTTACTTGTGTACGCAGCGCAGCGCAGGCGATCTTATTGAGAATACTTGCCGTTATTATTCGTGGAAAGTGACAGTATCACCATCTCAGATAATTTGCGATTTCTATTTTTGAAAGTCATCTTGCCAGATATTGAGAGGCCTTATTTCTGGATTAATAAGATTAGGTGGAGCAACATCTTGTATGCTCAGAATAAAAGAAACAGTGGATCTTGGGTGTCCGGGATCGAACCAGGATTGATACACACTGATTTTATTAAATTTTATAAAAGTTAATTTTATCTTTAAAAAAAATGTTGCTATAACCACACCAGGATTCGATCCCAGGTCCTCCGGATCAGCTTTCTGATACGTTAACCATTTATCCAGCTAAGAATACTCATCAAGCAGCTAGATCTCCTTAGAATAAACCCAAGGATGTTCTAATAGCAGATACTGTAAGGTTCCAGAAATGTATTTTGGGGAAATTTAGAGATTTTGAAAAGAGTTGTTCAGTTGGCTACCCTGGCAACCTGAAAGAATTTTATATCTATATTTAAATTTTTAATTATTATTTTTGAACTTCAAGAGTGGTATAAGTGCTAGAGGTCTACCTAAAATAATTATTGGAAATATCTTGTTATTTAAAAGCATTAAATATTTAAAATAATGAAGTAATAACCGTTTTGGCGCTATCCCGCCAGAAATGCGAGCTCCCCCTAGTTGAGCGGGTTAGAAGAAGTGGAAGTTAGAGAGAAGAAAGAAGATAATGTTATGTAGTGCATCCAACCAGATCCAGGACGTTTACTATTAACTTGACTCCTTATTAGAAAAAAAAAAAGAAAGGAGTTCATAGTTAAACATCGGTGTGGATTATTATTATCAGGACATTATTAGTTGGAAAATGACCTCTCCGTAAAACAAGCCAGTTTCCCCAACTTGCTTTCTAGTCCACCAACACTCCTGATTCTTAAGGTAATAAGTTTCTAATTTTCTTTATGAAGTTCACGTGAAGGATACTTTATGCACCTGCAACTTGGCAAGTCTAAAGAAAGATGTTTCAGTTAGAACATATTAAAAAAAAAACTAAAGAGAACCTAAGTTAAGAACCGCAGGCATCTTCATCTTACAAAATTACTTTTCTGTCTTTAACTCCCTTATGCATCATAGAACAGTTCCTTAATTATCTGATGCTGGCCAGAATAACTCATATACTTTCTCTTACCAATTTCTAATGCCCACTATAATATCAGAGGTGAGAAATATGAACACTTTCCTCCTTAAAGCTTTATGAAACAGCTAAGTTGGATTGCCTGAACCAGTGTAAGAGGCAAATTAGTTTATTATATTTTATTGTTTGTTAAAGGAAAGAGCAATATCTCAAGTTGTCTATTACTACCAAAATTAAGTATGTATTTATGCTCCATTCACTTTGTACAACGAAAAAGTTTGGTTACTGTATTAAAACAAGTGTGTCTACAAGAGACTTCACATATTTAATAGTAAAGTGTACTGGAAACTAACTCATTCCATGTTCCTAATACTCAAGAAGTTTGTTTTTGTTGAGAGCGGCTGAAGCCGAAATTTTGTTCAATTACCCTTCCAATCATTTGCTAAGGAGGTACTTTCAAAAAGGCAGAGATACTCTCAAGTTGTAGTATAAGAATTTGGAGCAAAAATAAAAGTGCAGGTACATAATTCAGTATTTTATTTATAATCATAATATATGTATGCTTTGTGTTACTAATATACTTTCTCTTTAGGATAGCGTTACGTAATTGAAAAGTAAGTTATCATAGAGATGGCGACTCCGTTACGCGGGCCAATAAATAGGAAATTAGTGAACAGAGACATTGTGCTAGTAAGTACTTGTCACACCATTTCCGAAAGAAAGAAAAAATCTCGTATATTAAAAAAAAGAAAAAGTTATACCATATCGAATAGCAACTTTTATGTGAGTCAGGATTTGAATTAATATTCTTGTTAGGAATAGTCTAGCTTTATATCCAGACCGTGTGATTATGCAGAATTGCAAACCTTCAATTGCTCTAAACTACTACTCATACTAACGTAAATAAGAAATTTTAGAATAATATAATACGCTTATAGCTATCTCATGTCCAGCGAAAGAATGAAGCCAAAAAACAACTGAGCACCGACCAAGGCGGCGCACCTGATTGGTTACAACAACTACAGATCACTAGCGTATCGCTGTCAGAATTTTAAACGGAAGTTGCGTGAAAAATTGTGACGTATATGAGAACAAGATACATTACCGCATCTAACCTTTCCTAACCTCTACGTTCCTATAGACACTAATTTAAGATAATCTACGAAAAATGCAAGACAGTAATTATTAATAATAAACATGAACAGAAAAGAGAAGAAAAATCTTCCCCCCACCGGGATTCGAACCCGGGTTTTTATTCAGTAAGCCAACATCTTACCACTGCACCATGCTAACAGTGGTAAGATGTTGGCTTTCTGAATAAACGACTGCTACTGCTAACTGCTAACAAATAGTGATAAAGGCCTTGCAAACGTTGGTTTGGCCGTTGTATTTACAGTTCGCGTATTGCGTAACAAGCCAGTAGTAATGCGTTCTTAACCCAACTTCCGTTTAAAATTCCGACAGCTATATACTCTACTACAGAGCTGCTATCTTTGTTAGGCGAAATCAATGTTTCTGATTAGCATAAGTGGGCTAACTGGGTGGGGCTAAGCTGTGACGTTTGGCTTCATGTTCTTGACGAGAGCGCATACCCTCTACTAGAACGAACTTGACTAAAACATATAATACAAAAAAAAAAACTAGATGGAAATAATACTGCAGCGAGAAGGTCCTCTTTCGTCGACGTAGAGTCCTCACTGCAAAACTGAAACAAAAGAAGGTGCTACCTCTGGCTGAAAATTTACCAACAAACCTTTATAAAATGTTTACATATTTTTAATATAAATAGTACGTTTGTTTCTCGTTCAGTCGCAAGCCTTCAAGCACATCAAACATAAAACATTGTGAACTACGACATTGTTCGTGAAAAACTGGATGTAGTTGTGTAAAGTTAGTATGTGGTCATGTTGTGTAATCCATGTGAAATACTTGACTAGCAAATCAACAAATAATAGCTGAAAACCATGAGGAATGTGAATTTGTGAAATACGTAATAAATATTTGGTGTTAACTTGCTATTCAGTATCTGTCATTGTATGACATGGGTGTATTTACAGAGGAGGAACTGACTATCCCTCCTGTGAAGTATGAATGTAAGTAAGATAGATGCGATATTGGTAAATATTAATTTAATTTTATAGTATCGGCAAAGTACCGATAATTTTAGATATTTTTCCGAAACCGTAACATAAATAAGTAAGCTATATTTTGAAGTACAAATACATACTACATAATACCATCGCGTTCTGAGTATACGCCTTGTACTTGAGTTATTTCGATTGTAATTCAGTAGTTGGTGGGCACTCTAACATCGAGTTTATATTGCTGTATTCCAAATTCATTTCATATCTTTTTTATGTCAGAATACAGGCCCTTGTATAAACATCTAGGGACAAACGGTGCTGTTATAGTTTTACGTCGCCAAAAAATGGAAAATTTACAGGAGAAATGGACTTCGTGGGTAAATAAAGGAAGGTGTCTTATGTAAAATTTGCGCTGCGCTACTTGTCTAAAGTGCCTAATTACTGTAAGTAACGAAGGTTTCTTACCTGCTTACAAGGGCAAGGTTCGGTCATTGTAAGGAAAAGACGATATGGAAACCGATCGCAGCGCTATGAATACGACTCCCTTGCGGTTGCAAATTAGCGGGAAACAGTGGTAACCTCTTCTAGTCGCGTGTGCAATAAGAAAAACCGCATCTGACCTTAACTAACCTCCGAGGGCTCTTGGTCACTAGTTTCATTAAATTTCCTAATGCGTGTAAATAAAAGATTTCTTACCCGCTTCAGAGTGCAGTGTTCGGCCATTGAAACAGTGGTAACCTCCTGGAGTCGCGTGTGCAATAAAAAAAAACACACCGCACCTGACCTTACAGTACACCCATTAGGAAATTTAATGAAAGTAGTGACCAAGAGCATTCGGAGGTTAGTTAAGGTCAGGTGCGTTGTTTCTTATTGCACACGCGACTCCAAGAGGTTACCACTGTTTCCCGCTAATTTGCAACCGCAAGGGAGTCGTATTCATGGCGCTGCGATCGGTTTCCATATCGTCTTTTCCTTACAATTTTCCGAACCTTGCCCTTTTAAGCGGGTAAGAAACCTTCGTTATTTACAGTAATTAGGCACTTTAGACAAATAGCCCAGCGCAAATTTTATATAAGACACCTTCCTTTATTTACCCACGAAGTCCATTTCTCCTGTAAATTTGGTGACGTAAAACTATAACAGCACCGTAAAAGTACCGGAATGGAATGTTCAAGCCACGATGCGCGCAGAAATTTAGCTTTCGGAAGTGAAATAGGAAGGAACAGTGAAAATCCGAACGAAAAATATCAAGTGGTTGTCTGGCTACGTAAAACTATAACTGCACGGTTAAGAAAATTATATTTTATTATTTCGTTTAATACGCACGCTAGTTGTTCAAGAGCCGGAAACATGGCGCCATGCGAAGGAATACTAAATGTGGCACGTAGTGCTATGAGTGACACGTACTTTGTCATAAAAACTCGGACAGTATCTCGAGTGAGCGAAGAGTGGTTAGTTAAAGTCAAGTTAGTTTTTTGTTTTTTTTAATTTACATGATGCAGACTTGAAAATAAAGATTTTCAATAAACGCGCCCTTCGCCTTTAAATTATTAAAACTTACATTCGCGTCTCGTGTGATCAACGGATAGACCAATTTGCTTCAAATTTAGCATATAGGACCCAACCCTAAGCCACAAGACTGTGGTTCCCACTTCACAGCAATAGTTATCGCTAACAACCACACGTACGTCTCGACGCTAATCTTATGTTTCCAAGTCACACAAATATCACTGCTCCTGTAAATTTTGTAAAAGTGACCACCATCTTCGGAACTGCACCCGTGATTTCAAGGGTATACTACAAACTATGCTCTATGTATTTACGTGCAATTGAGTATGTTTACAATCTATGTTCCTTTCTGTTGTTTAATTGATGTGGGCACGCTTCTAGATCATTAGTTCAGAGAAACAAAATACTTTAAAAGTGTCGATCCAGCCGCCTCCAGATGGGCAGAACGGTCATGTTTGGGTTAACTTCCAAAGTTGGTCGTCCGTTTCTAGTAAAATTTAGAAAATTTACAGGGAAGAAATAGATAATTTGCTTGTTTGTGTAGTTGATAGTATATAAGAAGAGTGGAAGTTGAGTTTATTTTATTATATAGTAGGTGATAAACAGGAACTATTTGGGAAGCGGAGGGAACTATTTCGCGCAAGGTTACCGCATGATTGGATTGTGGGAAAGTAACGAGCATGTATATTGTGAACATGGCTACAGGTGTAGAGGGAAGTTAATCTGGACATGAGTTAAGAGTATTACAGTTTGTGGAACAATACGGCGATAATGAGGGAAATCTTTTAAAACTGTGTCAAAGTCATGGTTTAATAAATCTAAAAAAAAAAAAAAAAAAATATTGCGAAAAGTGTAATAAACAAATAAGTGCAAAGAAACGTGGATAAAGTTATACTTTTCGATGTAACGGTAAATCACATGGTGAAAGGTGCAACTGGCGGAAGGCAGCAACAAAGGGAACATTTTTTGAACAAGCCCATTTATATTTGGCGAAAGTGTTATATTTGTGTTTTTTTCTAAAACGAGACAAGCAAAATTTCCTACAAAACGAATTTAAATAAAACAGTTGTAGATTGGTCAACAAATCGAAATCTACGAATCGAAAGTGTTAGTGTTAGCGTTGAACTTAGCGACCTCCAAAATAATGAATTCGACACTTATATCGATCGTCTTCGATTATTTTTAAAATGTCACCCCTTTCCACCCACAACCCCTGGGGTGGGGGATGAACTTGAGCTTGTAAAGTAGTAAAACTATCACTATTCATCTCAGCGACACCGAGAAGTATGGAATGAACACTAATATTAATAGTTTTCAATTATTGATAGAATATCACCCTGTTCCCCGTGTATTTGTTATGGGGACCTTGCACTCCCAGCGGTGACCTAGACATGATATTGTATTTTTGCTATAATCTACAGACCATATGTAACTGAATGAGTCATTGACCTTGTCCATCCTATGTATGGTTCTTGAGAAATAAGCGTCCCTTTACTCGTTTCGATATAGAGATAAAGTGCTGAATCCGCCCCTCCGAGATGTGGGTTTTGCCGTCGACTTAACCACCTGAAACTCGGATCATTTAGAGAAATGTCACCGTAAATCTCTCTCAGGTTAATTGATAGTAACGTTTGCGTTGTCTCGTTCAGCTTTCGTTACTTCCGTACGAGTAAGCAATTATAGGCTCACAATGTTGATCTTAAAATCTTATTCTAAAGAGCCCAATGTTATCATGTGGGATTAAATTACTTTTCCCTACTCCAAGTACCAGTTATCTTAACTTTCGTTTCCGTGTTCCTTCGCGTTTGATTAACTTCGTTTTCTATAATTATGATCACCTGACCCGAAAATTACGTGAAAGTGTGAAGTTTTGGGCCTAATAGTTTGAAATTTCAATTCTATTTGGAATCTAACATGTAAATTTTGATCGAACAACAAGATATGAAAATTAAGTATTTTGCAACGATTAAATTTTCTGTGTTCTCTTGAACAGAATGTACCGTTGACAATGTATTAGTTTCACACTCAGTCGTGATGTAACAAATCAAAACGTAACACTACTTGAGAATTAAATTGCCATCCGAAATGGTAGACTTTGTTCTAAATGCTCCTTCTTATTGACTTGTAAAGATCCAAATTTTGGTTGTTGTTTCGAGTAGGAAAATGTCACGTTTTTTTTTATCTGTTGTGACTAAATTTGAGATGAATATTTTCTTTTATTACTTAAAAACTATTCTATTATACATATAGTAAGATTGTAGAATAACTACAATCTGAAGTAAGTTTCTGAGCCGGAAAGTATTACATTTTCTTATGAACAAAACTTAACAGAACTAATGCAATTATTCTTGTATTATTATTTTTTCCTCCTTTTCAAAATAACCTGTTAACAAACGAACTTGTTCGTTATACTGCTTATGCCTTACGTCGAATTCTCAACTCCCCACCCCCCGTCCTTTTGAGAATGTAACTAATAGTGTTAGAACATACTTCTTAATTTGTTAGCGATTTGTTTCTATTTTTGAAAAATATGAAAACATTCGAAGATAATAAAGCATAAAGAAAGCAGAGTTTGCTTTTCTATACACAAACTAGAGTAGAATTAGCAAACCATTTAGTCTGTAAGCTGATAGTGTATTATTATTTATTAAGAAGGTTCACGTATGATTAAGTTTAGTTACCACCATTTTCAAATCAGAGTTATATGAGGGTCGAGAAGGTGACATTTTTAGTGCGTTATAAATTTTTCTTTTACATATTGCGTTGAATAAACAGAGCAGATATATAGCTTTCTTTTCGCTGTTTTGATAAAGCTGCTAAACATCTAGACTGCAGTGAAACTGTCAACCTAAAGGGTGGTCAAAGTTTTCTGACAGGGAGTTGTTAGGTTAGCTTTCTGTTTGGTTCAGGAATAGATTAGGTTCAGGTTAGGTGACCCTTAACTTCAGCTTTCTCCTTGTTTCTCTTTTTACTTCTTTATCTCTTATGTGAACTCACTTTGAGTTCGGGGATGCCCTAGTTGGGTAAATGTTCCGTCGGCTTGGTGCGTTACTAATGAAGTTTTGAGAGTATGTACATTTTGGGAGAGTTGCTTCTGTCATTTTGCTTCCGGGTCGTGGGAATGCGCCTTGTTTTATTTGAGTTTAGTTATGGAGGAACCTGCTAAACTTGTTACTAAGGTAAGAATAGTAAGTTAGTAGCATGGATTTGGTTATTGAATTATTTTACTAGATGTGCTTGCCCGCTTTTCCAATGCATTAACATTAACAGCTATGCTAATCAATAAATGTTCATCCTTATTTATTGTCACAGAATCCATCTATCATCATAGCGTGTCGTATAACTCCAGAAGACATATAGCAGACTATGATAACATACGAATGGAGCTCATAACACAACAATGTAAATAATGGGACCAGGTGTCCTCCAAGTACTGAAATATAAATTAACCATTAAGCCACTCATTCGCAAACACTTATCTGTTATAGCCCATAAGCAAATATATTGATTGGTAATACATCTTCAACAAATCCTATCTCAGATCTGCCTAATTACACTAGATTCAGTTCCAGTTCCCATTTGCACATCTGTAAACGACCATAGCTACAGGAAAGGAGATGGAAGTATATTATAACAAGAAAGAACATCGAAATTCACAATTCAGAACAATGGACCAAAATGGTTACACATTTCTCATTATGTCAATAAAATAGCAAGTTGTTACCATCCAACATATTTCCATAAAAAGTTCATAACTGCCAACCAAACAGAACCTATACCGTGTCAGAAGTCAAGAGATTTTCCCTTGGGTGAGGGTTTATTTTGCGTTACACTGTAGTCAAAGTTCTTTGAGATTTTCTTTACTTTCTGGTT
The DNA here is from genome assembly GCA_022664845.1 of Lepisma saccharinum. Taxonomy (NCBI): domain Eukaryota; kingdom Metazoa; phylum Arthropoda; class Insecta; order Zygentoma; family Lepismatidae; genus Lepisma; species Lepisma saccharinum. The sequence goes on along the minus strand of JAGDQP010024613.1, from coordinate 6,329 downwards.
GAGCTTTCGCCAAATCGTATTCATATTAAGAGAGAATTGATACGTTATAAGATTTTTTTTTTTTTTTTTTTTTTTTTTAAAAAAAAGCTGACGTCTGCGTTATCCTTTAATTCTCTGAAGTTTTGTCAGAGAACGGTTAGCTACTTTTCTTTGCTTCGTGTGAGAGCGTTGCGCCGAAGCTGTTTTGCTGTTGCGTGGTTTCATGGTTCTCTACCTCGAGTTTCGCGTCCCAGTATCAGCATCCGACTTACTTTCTCTCCTTTTCTTCTTTCTGTCCCTTGTTAGTGAACTGTTTCATTTTGCACTGCTTACCTTGAATTGATTTTACCTTTTGATTAAAGCTGTTTTGCTGTCAAGTTTTTCTCCCAATTCTCAGCTGTGTGACAGCAGGTGTTTGTCGGCCAGTGAAACTGTTGGGGTCTGAGTTAACTTTTGGTAGCCATAGACGTTTCTAAAGCTACCCGGTTTCTGGTTGAGGTAGCGCAGTGTACTTGCTGTAGAGGTGTTGGGTTGGCGGGCCTTTTGTGACTAATTTCTGTGAGTGACCACTTCTCCCTCTTTCACTTTTTTAAATCAGACTAGTTTTTCTGAGTGGAAGTCTGATTTTATATGCGAACCAACTAGATCTGCTGGACTGCGCTAGTGTTTTGATAACACTGATAAAGAGTGGCTTAGTTAGTTTTTGCTAGTTTATTGCTATCTAACTGACCACGTAAGGTCCTCTCCATCTCTTGCGAGTGGAGGCCTTATAACCGTTCTTCCAATCTGATTTCAATTTCCAAATATATGTCACTATGCACACCACCATCTACAAGGTCTGTCCGGAAAGTAATGTCATACATTTTATTGTGAAGCGACTGTACGTTCCAGCTCGCTCTACCGGCCGGGATCGATGGTGGTGTAAGTCAACTATAGAGCGAGTGCTTGCTGAGTTGTCTCCGAGCTCTCGGAGGTGAAGGACGGGCGATTTTGTAAACCTCTGTTTCGTCTCTTTTACAAGACGCGGAAACTTTTCCAGTGGTTCAACAGGCCTTCGGGGATGAGTGTTTATCACAAAAGCAAGTCTACAGATGGCACAAGGCGTTTTTGGAAGTCCGTAAAGAGGTCGACGAAGAAGTCCGCGCTGGACGCCCGACAACCTACTCAAACGACCAAAATATGACTCATGTGAAAGAAATTTGCAAACAGACCGTCGAATGAGTGTTCCAAGGATTACAAAAACTATCGTCCACGAGATTGTGACCAAGGATTCGCACATGAGAAAAGTGTGCGGGAAGCTTTGTGACATTACTTTCCGGACAGACCTTGTATACTGGTGTAGCTTGGTTCTTCATAATGATTGCCCCAGATTTGCTTCAGTGTAATTTGTGCTGAGTGTTGCCTTCTGTATGACGTAAAACGCATTATATTTCCCCTCCACAGACATGACCCAGAAGTTTGTGACGGCCATTACGCTTAGATTCTCTTTTGAGTTTAAACTCGAAATCCCCAAACGTTTATGTATTTCCTTAAATAAACGGTTTGTATTCTAAAATCCTTTGCCAATACCGACAGGTTTGAATTATTTCTTGAGATATAAGGAACGGTAAGTGATAGTTCACGAAAGGATGGGTATGTGACAGTCCACGGACATGACGTTTCAAGTATTGTGGGCAGTGAAAAAAAAGATAGCAAAAAGGACTTTTGATTCCTTTCTTACATTTCATGAGTTTTCCCCAAACGTATACCTGTGTTTATGGAAAAGATTTAATTCAATTCTCTCACTGTCCAAGATATTTGTGCCAAAAAACACACATTTTATAAGAATCACCCATATGTTATTTTTGTAAAATTAAAAAAAAAAGGGGGGGGGGAATAGTTACGAAGTCCATAATTTAAAAAGTAGATGATGGAGAACTGATTTTGCGGAAAGAACCTCCTTAAAAGTGAAAACATTGTGAGTAAACCAATCTGGAAAGTTGCTGTGTATTCCGTTACCTAGTCGTCAAATAAGACTTCCGGAATTATAAACAGTTAGCTATCATTAAAAAAAATATATATATATTTAACGGGGATGTTTTGTTAATGAGGATTGTTTATGACGGACGTGGACATGAGGGTAGAAGATACAGCTTATTATAAGTAAATAGGCCAAAACATTAACTTGATAAGAATCACTGGTCTACATTTTTTTTTTCTGACTTTTTTATAATTCGAGGTCGCTGGTACCAGATATGCTGTTAGTTATTGCGTAGAAATTTTCGCATGGTCGCAATATTTAGTGACAAAAGTTTGAAATATGTGCCATGAAATATTTTCGTAAGGAACATAAAGTTATTCACTCACTACTATATTGATACTAAACTAATTACTTTACAAAAGGTACAAGAAACTATTTAATTACCTAACATGTTAGTAGGAAGTCTCATGTTTTAGAATAGTAAGTATCATATTATGTCAGAAGTCATATTACTAGGCAATTCCAATTTGTTACATTTCCTTCACGAGTACACACACACACAGCGCGTAATTATGATAAACACAGACACAAGTGTTATTACATAAGTATTACACAACATGCGTACCTACTGAGGTAAAAATTTTCATTTCTTGGTTTTCCTGGAGTAGCTTTTATCCGGAACGTCACGCTGCAAGCACCAACAATAGTTCGCCATCATGTTTTCATTCCACCGGCCCTGGTATCGGTGCTCCATGGTTTTTATGTCTTGATGGAAGCGCTCACCTTGTTCTTCACTTACTGCACCAAGATTTGGCGGAAACACGTGTAAGTGGCTGTGCAGGAAGTGCAGCTTGACGCTCATGTTTACTCCTAACTTGTGAAAAGTCTCCAACAAATTTTCCACTAGAACCTCGTAGTTGTGCGCTCTGAAGTTTCCAAGAAAATTTGTAACATCATCAGAGAAGGCACACTACGCTTCTTTCTCTATGTGGTTCATGGTCTGTGTCTTTCATTTACAACCTTATTTGATGACCGTCAAAAATACCAGCTTTTACTTTTTCACGCGACAATGCAGGAAATTTTCTGCATATGTATTAAAGCAAACCCTATTCGGAATTAAACCTTTTATATACTGTTTTATTAATCCCAACTTGATATGCAGTGGGAGGAGTAAAACTTCCTTAGGATTTACAAACGGTTCGTTCTGGATGTTTTTCTCGACAACTTCAAAGCTTTTCCTGGCAGGCCACATTCTTCGTACCCAATGTCCATTCCTTGTGCTACTGTCCCATAGACACAAAAAGCATGAATGTTTCGCATTACCTGCTTGTTGACCGAGTAACATTGATACGACTTTCAGATCGCCGCACATAAGCCAGTTGTGATTTCTATACTCCAGCTTGTGAAGAAGTACTTTCATTGTTTCGTAGCTTTCCTTCATATGTACAGAGTGCCCAACAGGAGTGGAAGGTAACTTATAACCATTGTGCAGCAAGACACAATTTAAACTCCTCTTCGAGCTATCAATGAAGAGCCTCCATTCTTCTGCAATGTACGTACATCCCATAGCCTCGATTAGGCCTTTCACATATGTACAGGACACAAGTTCTTCGTCCCTGTGAAAATATTTTAATAGTTACTTCTCTCTGTCCCGATACATGAAGATTGTTCCAGGCGCTAACATATTTCTTTCCTTCAGCCTTCTACCTATTAATTCTGCTAATGCCTTCGGTAAATTAGATCACGAACAGAGTCGTTTAATTCTGCTTTATTAAAAGGCTTGCACGAGCTGCATTTATCATCTGTCACCACAAAATCATCGTCATTGCTGTCTGCATTTGGATCGACACAGGAATCATAGTCACTGGAACTTGCGAACGTGGTAAAATGTTGGGATGGGAATTCCATCGCAGTGAGAAACAGGTCTTCTATCCGAGGGAATGTTAGGATACTGAAGTGTATGTTTAGATATTTTGCTCATACCTGATACATTCAGCACACAAAAATAGCAGTCATTCACATGATTTTCCTGCTCTCGCCATACCATTGGAATCCCAAAGGTTAGTTTTTTTTCTTCATCCCTTAGTCCATTCTCTCAGATTTTGTACACACGACCTGCATACGATATGTGGTGCCCAGGGTTATCCTAGTCACCCAATTTCATTCCGAAATAAGCACTATACGCTTTCCTTACAAAATCTGTAATATTTGTTCTTTTGCTTCGGAGTTGTGAAAGATCCAGAAATGTAGCAAAATATGTCTGGGTCGTTAATGCACTTTCGACGAATCGATGCCGTGTCTACTCAAATCGATGCAACGTAACAGATAACACAATAACTCCAACGTACCATGTATGATTTTTTTTTTTTACAAGATAAAGCAGTACACACAAAACTCATGCAGGAGGTCACTAGCAAGCACTACAATAAACCACGTGACTTTGGAAACAATCATTTTTTTAACACAACTTGTTGTCTATCTCCAAGAAAAGTAACTTCTTAGCATTCCGAACACTAGTATATACAGTATTCAGTCAAACTCGTAACGATATAAAATTTTGAAATGAAAAGTTGTTCATTTCAGATTTAATGTTATTTGCTTTGCACGTTTCATGATATAAAAAACTCCCGGAAATAATATTAATTACAGTGCAAGTTCTTCCATCTCGTGAACGCATTAGTAACTACGTTAAAAGTGTATACCTTGTGCTATTCCAGAACATTCCATTTTGCGAAGAAACCTGCCGTGATATAGCAAAACGGATATCATTTCTGGGTTTAGCACCCTCGAATTAATAAAGAACAACCATCACCTTCCAGTCGGCAAAATGGTCGTAGACCATGTCTTAATGGAGACTTAGAGAAGTATATCTAAATTCAGAATAAGAATATCAATCATATTTTGCCCTTAGATTTGGAGATCTAAAATGATTTTTATAAACAAAATGTTTGCTTGGTAGGTCTAGCGATCTTTGTAGTTTACATTACATCGTTTATAAGTAGTAAAGAACTTTTTTTATCGCTAGTATTATTTTTACACTATAGCTGTGTGATTTCAGTTTCTAATGTATTTTTATGTTTCTGCGATTTTCTTTACAGATTTGGACCACACTGCCGATGTTCAGTAAGTATTATTCTGTAAACAAATTATTTCATTGAAAGATATGCAGTGTATACTTGCCTATACTTGTACTAAAACTTACCATAGTGTAATGTTAATAAATTTTCTACTTTTTTCTCCTAATCTTTTTCTTACTACTACTACTACTAACAATAATAACTATACCTTTTCATTTGAAATTTAAAATATTGACTCGCTTTGCTTCGCTGGGGGCTATGCCCCCTTTATTGTAACCATAATATCTTCAGTACTGCACCGCCATAGTGTCCATCTGCGCCCCCATAGGGGAGGTTTGCCTCATTTATTGTAACCTACTCTTGGTCATCGGACCCCTTCATACAATATTTCGTTTCTCTAGCTTCAGAGGTTTGGAAATTGGGTTTCTGGGCGGCCATTTTAGATCCAAGTTGAAAACTTTTTTAACGCTTTCTTATATTGTCGTGACCTACTTGTGATGGCACACCTTCATGTAAAATTTAATTTCTCTAGCTCGAAAAGTATGGAAAATGGGTTTTGGGTGGCCATTTTGAGTACAAGAGTGCGACTTTTTCAGCATTTTGTAATATTTTTCTAAACTACTTCATGCCAATTTTTGTATCTCTAGTTCAAACTGTGTAGAAAAAGGATTTTGGGGTCCGCCATTTTGGATCCAAGATGGCGACTTTTTCAAAATGTCGGATCTTTTTCCTTTACCTACTCTTGATCATACAAGTTCATACCAAATTTGGTGTTTCTAGCTCCAGTAGTTTGGCCTGGGAATATTGACGATCATTGAGTGAGTCAGTCAGTGACCATGGGGCTGTATATTACATGGACTCGCTGGGGCGCTGCCCCCAGATCCCCGTGGAAGCTGCGCTCCCAATTTGGGGGTTCTGGTGTGGAAAGTGGACTTCGGAGCGGCCATGGTGAATCAAGGTGACGACTTTTCCAAAATGTTGTAATATGTTCTTAAACTATACCTTTGTACCAAATTTCGTATATCTAGCACAAACGGTGTGGAAAATTGATTTTTGGACCGCCATTTTGGATTCAAGATGGTGTCCTTGGATACGTTATGTAATATTTTCTTAATCTACTATTGATGATGTGCCTTTGTACCAAATTTCATTTCAGTAGCCCCAGCAGTTTAAGCTGTGTATTCTATACAGCAATGGGTTTGGCGGCCATTTTGGATCCAAGATGGCGACTTTTTCAACATTTTCCTGTACCTTCATACCAAATTTCGTATCTCTAGCTCAAACGATGTGGAAAATGAATGTTTTGGATCCAA
>JAGDQP010024612.1:469-22954 GCA_022664845.1 Lepisma saccharinum | reverse complement strand
TTGAGACATTCTGGTAAGGTTTATATTTTGGTAAATATATAGTTTTTGTCTTAGTGCAAGGGCGATTCATTATAACTTCTGTTCAGAAATGTATCTCCTTGACTGAAGTTCAAAATGTCTTAAAACTAAACTCATGTTCATGACTCCAATGAACGATCTTGGCCTGCCCGGCGGCTATCGTTTAAGTAGGATGTCAATTGAAGAGCCGTAACGATTCCCGGTTGCCTTTCTCGGCTGGATTTCAAGGCCAGAATCCACCACCTCTTCATCAATAGTCACACTGTGATCTGTTGGATCTAGAATTCCCAGCTGTCTCGGTCTGGGCGGGATTAACCAGGAATTCTACGTCTTGTCCCGGAGGAATGTTTTTGTTCACCGCGACGGTTAAAATCCCGTAATTCAATCTTCTGTTTCTTGTGTAATGAATATACGTTGGTTAAAAAATATGCAAGTGTGCAACTATCGCAATCGCAATGTTTGGCAGAGTTTACTCAAATGAAACAATGCTTAATTCTGTACACAGAACAACTGCCTCCCCCACCTTTTGTTCTGCTGAGTATATAGCTTGGTTGGTACAGTGTTGCCAGAGGTTGATTGTAGCAGGGGAGGAAGGAGCAGTGACTGCTTGCTAAAAAACTATTTTTGCATGCTCTAATTTTTTATTTTTTTTTACAAATTTCTCTGGTAGCATTTATGTTCCTCGCTTCTTAAGTCGCCCCCAGATAAATGAGTATGCACACTTGCACATGCATATCGGCAAATATTTGTCCCGGAATGGGTCAACCCATAGTTCTGAACCCTAGTTGGATCCCATCCCATCTAAGTGAAAATCGATGTAAATTTAATTGGCAATATTGTTCTTCTCACACAGGAGCAAAAGTCTTTTACAGTGTACTGAACCAAAGGTTGACGGACTTATTTGTTGGGATTTTGTTTATATTTTCTAAAATTTATGAAGTTGTGCAATTTAAAGAAGACATAATAGGGTTATATAAAAATTAGGATTTACCTTGAAAACATTTTATACCATAACAGTGGTACCACTGTCATAATAAATACATCAGTTTGGAGTTCGAAAGAGCCACCAGTGGCCAATTTTTCATAAAATCATTAATGTAAGTATAATTTGTTAATTCCGGTAGGGCCCCAGTTGTCATCATATTCTGGTTCCACACCGAAATTAGGAGCCCCCAACGGAAATCCAACCCGGGACCTCTTGCACCCAAAGCGAGAACGTCGAATACTCCGCTAAACTAACAGGCAAAGTTAATGTATGCTTTCTGTACATTTTGTTTTGAATAACACATTACTTAGTTGACCAGGCTACATTGTGTATATTTCTTTACGGAATATATTTGGCAACAGTTTGAGGGTAAGAGGATAAAAATACGAACACTTTATGAAAGTATCGTTCAGAGATATTTTGCTAGAGTAGAGTTTAAATTTTACATTTATCGATAATTTAGCAGGGGAGGGAAGGTGAATTTGTGGGTCTGGCCTTAATTGGAACTACCATCCCGGCAGTCAGTTAGTGACAGGAGATGAAAACCAGTGAGAGGCTCAGGCCCGTTGTAATCAGTAGTTAAATAAAACAGTATGTTCTTTGGACTTCGGTTTTTGTCCAGTGCAGTGATGAATATACGTATATTCATTTGCTAAAATGCAATAATACAAGTAATTTTTACGTTTGATTTTCCTTACTCGTTTTCTATTTTCCACTTCTACTCCCTCTTATCTGTCACTATTTTAACACATTCTTTGTGAAAGCTGCAAGTGCATATAGTCGAAGCTGTAAACGTGTGGTAATTGCCCAACAATCTGTTGTTACTTACCCCCATGGTGTAGGAGTTACGGTCGTTGACTTTGGAGTACACTGAGAATGCGACTTGGGTTTGAGTTTCCCTCACGGCGACCATCCTTACCAGGGTTTTCCAGGCGTTTCCTCCTCATTCTCATGAGCGAAATGCCGTGATGGTGACTTCAGTAGAGGCCCTCTGGCTGCTCACTGCTCTCTTCCCATTTATTATTCACGGTTGTAGCAGTGTAAGGCGTAACAGCCTGTATTCGCAGGGGGCTGTAAAGTCCTCTAATATAAACTTATTCTTGCCTTTAGGTATTTTGGTTTGAATTGGTGAACTTTTAAGGACGGGACCTACAGTTTTTTTTGGTAAAGTGAAATCCGAACGTGTCCGTTCAGTGGATCTCGGTGTGAGTTGAATTGCTTAGTTATGCTACTTTTTACTTCCTTCTTGATTATAGGTTACACTGAATTTCTTACCGAGCGCCGTAGTTCAGTGGTAGAGCGCTGGCGTAGCATTCAAGAGGTCGGGGGTTCGATCCCAACGGCCGACCATCCTAACAGGGTTTCCTCAGTCACACCAGGCAAATGCCGGGATGGCACTTTAAACGTAGGCCCTGATCCCGGCTACCTTCCTGAATCCTTTCTCCTCCCCTATCCCGCTCTGCACCTTAGATACCTAAAAGGCATAAATAATTTCAATTAGACTAAATTTCTTGAAACTCTACCAACGCACAGTACTCCCAATCGCCTCAGAACCCGATCAAAGATACTCCTATTTTATCGTGTTTTTTAGAAACAGTTTATCTGAAATTTCCATTAAAAAAAAAATATATATAAGGCAATTTTTACTTAAGAAAATAAAGTTTTAAATAAACAGTATCGTAATAAGCCATACGATGAACGAGGCCTGGATTCTGAACTCAGCAGGTAGTGAAGATTGCTTGTCGTGACGTTTCCTTTACATAATGTTCCCTGAATTCCTTTAAATGTGTTTGTGTGTGGGGTGGGGTGGGGGCTTCCTGGGTCTGTTGCAACATTTGACTAAGAGGAATTAATGCTTCAGAAGATATTTCGAACCCCTACATTAGAATCGTGCATACGGCTATGGGTATGTGCACTGTTTCTCTTTCATATTCTTCGTGGGCGAAGGGATGCATGTAGAGATCACTTATTACTTTTAAAATAATGCCAAAATGGTGAATGAAGTCCTTATTTAGAAATGTTATCTGTAAACATTATTTTCATGATGAAAAAAAATCTTTTGACATTCTTACTGAATTTGAATTTATTATTTTCTTTAGACATGTCAGGCTCAGACAGGTATAGGGCGTTGGAAGGTAGTCGACCAGGGCCTAGTTAGTGGGTACTATCCCGGCATTTACCTGGCGTGACAGGAAAAACATACGTTAGGATAAACAGCCGCTGGGATTGTTCTCAAGACCTTCCGATTTCTAAGTGAACGCTTTACCAATTGAGCTAAGACCGCTCGATTCGGTATTATTATTATTTGTATTTCCAATGTCATCTGCTCTTGGCTGATCTACCCGAAGTTATGAAATTACGCCTTTGGTAAGTTGAAGAAAACGTAATAGAACATAGCTTTAGGTAGGGAAACGGGAATGGCAACTTCCAAAAAATAGTTTTTTGAGGTGATTGGCAACACTGCACAACATTTTGAAAGATCATTTTCGTATTCTTACATACCTTCATTCAAATCCACTCTGACAGTGGGGCACTCCTTTAATTAATTCTCGATATTGTTTATATTTGGATTCTTTCGATGTTGTGAAATAAAAGTACCTTGATCAAAAATTGTACTTAACGTAGTTAGCTCTCAATGATTTTTACTGCACTGATAACTAGTTACTGATAGATAGGTATTACACTAATAACTAGCTTTTCTCGATCTCAGCTAAAGTTGCCTAAAGGCCATAAATAAATTCAAAATTCATTGAATTTTGACGTTTTGTTCCGGATCAGAAAATTCGCCGAAGAGACTACTATAAATATTTTAAACTTAAAAAACTATGCTAGCTATACAATTTCAATTTTTGAGAGATTAACTGTCAGTTGTATTTTAAAAGAATGGAATTCCGTAGCTAGTATATAGGGTTTTTAGTTTAAAATATGTATTATGTTCTCTTGCGTAACCACCGCCACTTTCTCAGAGGAAGTATCTGATCAGGAACGAAACGTCAGTTTGTAGTGTAATATATTGCACTGAATCACTGGGAGTTAACTACATAAAAAAGGGAAGGTCTACATTACTTTTTCTAAGATTACCCCTTGCACAGAAATATCAGCAAGCAAATTACCTTAATCTATTTCAATCTTAATTTAAATATAAATTTTGTACAATACAAATCTTTGCGTTTTTTTTGCGCGGGGTGGTGGTGAAAAAAAAAGATTAATAGCATATAACCAACTTTTCGTTTTGATTAGCTATTAATGTATTTATAATATAGGGAATTTTATTTCTGATTGTTGTAAGATCCCGATAGTGTTACTCATCGTGAGTATATTATGGACATTCGAATAGAAGGTAATTTGCATCACCTCTTGCTTGCAGTATTTCACAATCAACCGTCCCTTTCCTTTTTCTTTTTTTACGTTTCTTGGTGTTTTTAAACCTCTGTAGTGAATAGAGAAAGGCAACATCTTGAAAAATGATTAAGTGCTGACAATGGATTCTGTATTTGAATCTAAGTTAATTTGAGACCGCGTTGGCAGATTGTGTCCAGTCCGGCAGACCTTTAGTCCCGATGTTTCGAAGGAACCTATTCACATTTTCAGTTTTTTGCTTCCATCTTGTGATCTTGAAATTATACCAGGCCAGTGCATCCTTCAATCCTTGGTTCACCCAACCTGGGCTGTGATTCTTTAAGGTACACGCCGCAATTTAAAAATAAAGAATAATCGTGTTTCCGCGAGTGGCCAATAGAGGCGCTCCAAGTGTGAAAGCGGGCAGTGAACCTGAATGAAAATGTAGTGAAGTGCATAAAAAAGTACTTCAAAAAAAATGTAGCGAAACATTGGTCATGGGTATCAGAAATGAAGGTGAAAAAACTAGTGAAAGTCGTACGGTAATATGTGCGATACTAAACTGAATCTAGTCCCTGTCGCCAGATTGAAAGCGACGTGGTAAAACGAGGTCTTTAATTGCAAACCAGTAGTAAGTTGTTCTCTACTTGTTTTTTGTTCGGGCCATAGCCTTCGTTATAGAGGACCAAAACATAATTTGAGAGAATTCCCAATTATTTTTCGAAGTACTATTCCTCCTCTGCTTCTGTCTTTCTCTAGATTGAGCGTGTGTAATTTCTTTGAAATTCATGCTTCTAAATTCAGTAATACTTGAATTCGTAGCTAATATAAATCTAAAGTTAAAATACGCATATACACAAGATATTTTTTTAAAGCTCGTAAATGTATTCCGTAGTTCGATGGGCATTGTAACCCCCCCACGTTGTCAAATATATCTTTGTAACAGTTGTTTTCTGTCACTGACTCTAACATGTTGCGATTGTGGTTTGATTACTGTCTGCAGCAGTTCTTTTAGAAATCCCATTAGCTCTTACGCTTGTCTTGCGTGTGTGTTTCTGTTTACTCTTTATATTCTGCAAGCTGAGGGTTATTGGAAAGTTTTATTTTAATTTCCCGAAAGTAGATTGACATTAGTTCGTGTTCAGTCATGTGTTACTCTTATAATCAGTTACGCTAAAGTTAAGTAAACAGCTTACAATTTTTCGTTAATTTTCAGATTTATTTTTAGATTATAGAGTACATTTTAACAGCGGTTCACGGAAGTGCGCAGAGGAGGAATACGGTAGCTTATAGTATTTAATTGATTTTGATCTGTTTACATTTATGCTAACTGCTGCTAATTCATATGGAGTACTGATGAAGTATTATAACAATTATATTATTTGAAGAAAGTTCGGGGGCGTGGAAGGCCACGGATCTGTTTTGACGGGTGAACGTCCAGACATTGGAAGTGTAAAAAGACACTGTTTTTTCATATTATATTAATGGTCAGGTGTCAATAATACGTTTCGTTTGTTCATATTAAATGTAAAATTTTCAGTTTCAAAATTTGTTTTCTCTATGGTTGGTTTAACAACCATTATCGTGGTGGATTGTTGTCGTTAACCGGTTTACCTACCCATCAAACATCTTTGGAGGTAGTCCTAAGTATTTCTTTAGTGACAGCATCACGCCAAGTTGTTGTGGTCTTCCTCTTTGTATTGACTCAGTTCATGTCCATTCAGTCCTCTGCATTCGAATTTTGAATTTATTTCTGGCTTTCAGGCATCTATGGACAGGCATATACCCATCTAGAGGTTAGTTTGGGGGGGGGGAAGGCAATTAGTGTCTGTGTGTGAAATTTGTATTAAATAAATATAATTACGCCCAAATGTGTACTAATTTTGCATACAACTCTGAAATTTCTGAAGGCTCCATACCCGTCTAATTACGTCCTGTCGTATTGTAGTTTGATATGGCAAGACATTTCTACCTTATTTGTTCTAAGTATCCTGCGATTGATTCGATACTCTTTTTTTTTCTCAGTGCTTGTTAACTTGGAGGGGAAAAAAATTTCGAAGGGGGACCGAAGTACGGCTCATTGTTAATAATTGCTATGTCCGCGAAATGTAGCCTCCCTGGTCGTTTTTTTTTTAAGGAAGAGTCACAACTTTCTTGTGCAGGGAATTTATCAATGAGGATAACTGTCCACCTGGTTTCGAAGTTGGGACCTCTCGATTATGAGATGGGCACCCATGTCCCATCCCACTGTCGGTGGCATGTTAGTAACGTTAACCATTGAACCACGGAGAGTGAATGTGAGATTTATTTTTGTTTACCTATATCTTGTATTTGAATAGTCGACAAAATATAAAAAAAGGGAGAATAGTGGTTTTTCATCTTGCAGAGCAGAGAACCAATATACTCCCACAATAAAAAAGAAGGTATCTTCGATCATCATAGCAGTATTATAAAAAGACACAGAGATATGCTTTCCAGCCTGACATGATGCAAGGTTTTGGATGTTTCTTCCTATTTGTTTGTTTGTGCGCTCGCGGGCAGCAGGAAGCATGATTTTCCAGAGAAAAGGCATAGGAAATATACGAAGAGGTGTCAATTAAGTTTTGCCCTTAACGATAACTACTTTTATTCCAGGATATCCAATAGATGCTGCACGATACTAGTACTAAAAAAGAAATTACGTCGTACCTGAAACATGAGTAGACAATATTCCGCGGTTTACAAGCTCTTTCTGCCCAAAGTTGAATTTGATGCCGATACCAGGATGGTGATTTAGAGTAGAAAGTATCGAGCCACCGTGGCTCAGTGGTAGAGCGTTTGGTTAGCATTCGGGAGATCGTGGTTTCAATACCAGCGAACGACCATCGTGACTGAGGTTTTTCCTCAGTCACACCAGGCAAATGTCAGAATCGTACCTTCAACTTAGTCCCTGGCGGACATCCTTTCCCTTCCCCTATCCCGGCCTGAGCCTTAGATGTCTAAAGGCCATAAATAAAATCAATTCATTCATTCATTAGAGTAGACAGAAACAAGCACGACCCATCTCAGCTTAGTCATTGAACTGTCTCCCATAGAGAAAGTGTACCAAGGAACGAAACAAAACATAATGCGATGGGGCAATGTCGATGTTGTAGGGAGGATGAGGACAATTTCATGTCGTAATGTGCACTGTTCGAGACCGGTATGGATGTACAGCAAGGTTGATTGATTAAATCAAAGTAATTTAAAACAGTTGATTTTTTTTTAAAAAAAACGGTTATTTAAATTAAAATATTTGTAAAGAAAAAAGTAGAAATAAAATGCAATATTTTTAATCATTCTTTGGTTTGAATCATATGTAAGTGTGAAATTTTCCCTTTAGCCCTTAAGTTAGCTTCTTATGATGTAAATCAAAACAAAACTGATCAACCTAGAATCTCAACAAATTATTTGATTCAGTTATTTTGATTTTCGAAATTTTAGAAGAGAATGCAGGAAGCCAATTCACATTATAAATGTACAATTTGTATTACAAATATGATTTTTTTTTTTGTGTGTGTGTGACACATAAAAAAACACACAGGGAACAGAAAATTCAGTTTTGTTTACAAAACAAAAATTGTTGTTTGGTAACATTACCTTATTTGTGTATTTGTATCAATTTTTTTTTATTTCTTCACAAATTGCTCAAAAGCAGTTTATACTCAGTGGAAGTACGTTTAAAAGTTTATCTATATGTATGCTGAAGATGAAAATGCAAAGCTGCGTATTCACTGTTGATTTGACTGCATTAAATAGCTCTCATTGAATTGAATTTTATCTAAGGCCTTTAGGGAACTTGGGAGCAGACCGAATGGATGATGTTGGGAAAATTAGTGGAATGAAGAAAGTGGGAGGAAACGACAAAACCCACGCACACGGGTTTTGTTCACCACAAAGCTCACATGGCACGAGTCAGGATCGAATCTGCGACCTCACGGACCAGAGGTGAGCGCTCTACCCTTAAGCGAACGCGGCTCCAAAGTAACCCTCATACTTTATGGAATATTGTCATAGGGTGTTCCCAAATTGATAGTACAGTTTTGAGGGTTGAAAACTCTTAAGTGAAATGAACTAAAATTTATCTTAGTAAACTTAAATCCTATAATATTTCGTTAGAAAGATGTAGCCAGGAGAAAAGAGGCATTTCGGATTATAAAATTTGCAAATTACTCAGGAAGAAAGGAAGACGTCATTTTAGAAGGAAAGGTGATACGTAGAAACATTGTAAATTGTTTATTTTTCGAACTTAATTACGGTGTAAAGGCCTTCTATCCCTCTGATACCACTTCATTCATCGTATATCGACGAAAGTAACCTAGAAGTTTGCTACATGTTAACTTCTTTTGCAAAATATCCCATAAGTAAGTAACGCCATATCTTCCTTCTTTATCAAAAGTGTTACAAGTTGTAATTGCTTGTTTTCCATGACTATCTTCCTTATCGAACACCATATATTTTCGAATTTTACTCTAGTTTTTACTGGTTAAGATATTTGAAAAGGAAAATAGCTTTTTCATTGTCGCAAGTTATTGAAATCAAAGATTTTTATTTAAATAAAAAATCAACAAATTTTTTTTTTTTTTTTTTAAATCGTGATTGTTTTCAACCCAGCTTTGAACCACTTATCGTATCTCTTCAGTATTAAGAACGAAAAAAAATTAAGGTAATCCTGTTTTTTGTTCAGTATATTCCTTTCTGCATTTCTCAGTGACAACAACTGCGTTATACAAGGATATCTGTTTATAGTTTTGTAGTCAATCAGACATTGCTTTGTTAGATATTCAGGCGGCTAAACGGATAGCTGTGAAGAACATGAAACAGTAAATAAAATCACAGCAGTCAACGTCAACATTGGAAGATCCGAGCAAACGCCCGTCATGACTCGAGTCTTTGTCTCACTAGGCAAATGCCGGAATAGCACGTAAATACTAGGTCCTGCACGTCTTTATTCACTAAGAAGAACCTTTTCTGTAAGTCGATGAGAAAAGAGTTGAGGAAAAGCTTGATTAAATGTTTTGCATGGAGTACAGTGTTGTGTGAAGCCGAAATGGGAAAGAATGCTCAAATATGTGGGTAACGAGTGAGTCTCGTTACCATGGAGATATTCTAATACGGCTAAGGTTACTTCCGTACATAATCGTGCGAAGTTAGTATTCGGATCAATCATTCCTATGCAAATGTTCGAATATGTAATAAATGAGTTTATCATGACAGCGGTAAAATGAAGTTCTAATGTAATTAAAACATGGAAAGAATAGGAGTAATGAGAATAAAAATAAGCAGCGAAATAATAATAATAAAGAAAATATATTAAATGAGGCAGAGCCTAGTCATAGAACTGTGCATATATGCTACCGCCAGACTTCAGGAGCAAGCATCCTATTTGGAACATCAGTTTGGTTGATGAATTGCGGCGCCCCCTTCTCAACGACAGCTCAGCCACCTCCGTCAGCAAAACGTTTGAACCTTCGGGACGCTGTGGAACGATTTACTGTACCTTTACCCACCACTGCACAAATTTTCTCGGAGCCGCTTTAGTGGTTAACCTTTTTCTCCGCAAAAAAACGAAGCACCATCCAAATAGGAGTTTTCTCACCACACATGTTTAAAACTGACTGGCGATACAAACTGCCTGTGTGAATGCTCTTGCTCTACTATCTCTGCTCTTAAGGCTAACGTCTACGTTTCTTGAAAGTCCTATCTTCCCCATGTTAAAAAAATTACTTCATACATCACTCGGCTACTTTTACACGTAGAGAGATGCAGCTTGTCCCTGGTCATAAAGAAACTATTTCTGCGTGCCACTTGTCTACTTGCGTTTTTTAAAAATGTAATTTACCACTTAAATAATTTTTATTTTCAGGAGGGGGGGGGGGGCAAGATAGGAGGGCAAGGATGGGAGAGAAAATGTGAGGAAGACTCCTGTTGAAAAGAACAACGGTGGGAGCAGGAAAAGGAGGGCTTTTGACAGCCTTGTATCGTTGAGTAAGATGGAAGGAGATAAGGACATTAGCGCTTTCGGGTAAACAAGAGAGGGAACTGGAAGTTCTATTGTGTTAGACTTGCCAGATTTTTCAAGTTCAAAACCGGGATACTTTTCACAACGAATGTCAATACGTATAGGTGTATGTTGGGGGCGGGGAGTAAATACTTCCTTATAGCTGCAGATATATTCTGTTCCATTTTTATGCAATCTCGAAATGTTCATTTGTTACACTGAAGTTGTAAGAGAGAATAACCTCGCTAGTGTGTAATTCAAAACATAAATAAACACGCAAATTAGAAATGATAATTATAGACGTACACGCCATTACTTTTCATCTCACCGGGACAAAACACGAGACCACCCGGTACGCCGGAACATTTCAAAACCTGAACTGTTCCAGTGAAACAAGTTCTGGCAAGTCTAATTATGCAAAACTCAATTTTTAGTTATAAGTGCAAGTTCGGATCTATCGGGGTTTTGTATATCGAAATCTTTTTCTTACACACTGAGAAAGAAAATATTTCTTAGGATATTTATAGCTTTTCTTCTTTTTTATTATGAGTGCTATAAGTGTCCTCCGCTTATATTGATACTGGCTGATTTCCCGTCTGTTCGTGCGTAGTTCAGAGGTTTTCGCCCCCTCATCCCCACCCCTGCGGGGTGTTGAATGGTAAAACTAAGATTGGCAATGGATTGATGCCATATTTGCCCATTTGGAGGTATTCAATCCGGCAACTACATTGTGGTGTGGGTTGCTCAGCCTGTTATCACCTGATCTACTAAGTTTTACATGCCACCACTTTCCAACCCCACCCAACTCCTAGGGAAGGGGTGTGTCTCCACAGTATTTCTTTCCAGATTGTGATATGTGTAGTTGATTGAAATTGGTCCAGGCGTTCGAGAGTTATGGTGGAACATACACACATATATATACAAACATCAATTTTTATATATATTATAGATAGATCTATACATTTCGGAAGTTGTTTAAAAATTATATAATTTATATTGAAGTCATAGGCGTGAGGGGAGGGGGGGAAAGGGGGCAGCTGTCCCCCAATTCAATGTAAAATGTTTAAGTAAAAACAGTATAGAAGGGAACATGCAATACAGTCAGTCCCGTACACGAGGGAGAAAGGGGACCGAAAGAACATCTTCCCTGAAATCAGATGATAGAAATCAAGTGTCCCTATTCAGCTAGAAATTGTGTTAGTATTTCGCAAGCTTGCGACATTGTGCGAAATTTCCAATTATGGAAGAAGATTGTCGAAAATACACAGACAGAAGAAATCACACTCTCCGATAAACACCGGTATTACTACCAAATACAGACACAGTTACATTGCGTGAAAGTAGAACGGTGTGACTTAGTTGTGTATATCTCGAAAGAAATGTTTGTCTTGAAAATAAGAAGAGACGAGGCTTTCATGATCAAGATTCTGAATGAACTGTTTTCCTTTCATCGAGAATGAATTTTTCCTGTATTAGTAGACCCGCTATCCGGTTGTCAGAAAAATCCAGTGAGAGAACCACAACGTATTATCGAAGCAATAAGAAAGAAGCAAATGGACAAGGACACTATTTAATGATCGTTAGGTATTTAAGGCGTAGGCCGAGGAAAAGGATACGGGAAGATGTCAGCCAGGGCCTAATTTGAAAGTACCATTCCGGCATTTGCCTGGTGTGAAAGACGAAAACCCTGGAAAAACCCAGTGAGGATAGCCGGCACAGGGATTCAAACCCTCTTGCCTCTTCAGTGCTGCTCCGAAGTCTGCGACGCCACCGCCTGGGCCATGGCGGCTTGCTAATAGGACAGGACTGGGATTATTTTACGTAAAAGCAAGAAATGTTGACATTTTCCTGCATTTCTGAAAAACAAATTTACTCTCTATACAGAGTGGCGGCGATAGACTTCGGGAGCCGACAAGGCTTGTATCATTATTTGTGGAGACACTATGCCATTTCTGACATTACCGTGGTAACTTTATACGCCTCTAGCCCCGAAACTAGACCGAATTCAAAATATCTTCCATAATCACCTCTCGAAGTTTGTCGGTGCATTACGTTACCACCCTGTATATAGGCCATGGACTGGTATCTCATGCTACCTCACATACTTATTCATGATGGCGTATTCGAAATTTTGTAAAAGGCAGGGAAGTACCGAAAGGAAACATATTTACACGAACGATGGTAACGAATGTGTGGCTAGAATCATAAATTTATAACTACCAATAATAATAATTATTGTGTATGTTTATTTCAGACCTCTAGTGGGATACAGCAGTGTGTGTTGGGAGAGGGTGAAAATAAACAATTTTTTTCGAGCGACAAAGTAAGAGATTTTTGCACAAGAAAGTACAGTTGCCAAGTACGTACATTGCCCTAAGGGCAAATAGAATAAATACTCCCTTCCCCTCCCCCCTCCGTTTTCTTCCCCTTCCCTTTCTCTACAGCTACAAGACCCCTGCTTCACCACCGGTAGGGAATTGGAAGGGAAAGAAGACAGATGATGAAGGGAGGGGAGTATTTATTCTAGTTGTGTTCGGGCCGGTTCTAAAATGTGTAAAAACGGTCAGAACATGTTGTTGTCAATTCCTTCACAATACTGTCTTTACTTTCTTCCTTCTTCCTCAAAGATTCAGGCTGTCAAACGCCCTCCCCATTTTCCTTCTCCCTCCTTGTAGTTCGACCCCGAAGTCTTCATATTTTCTTCCCCTATTTCTCCTAATCTCTCCCCCTTCTTTACACTTACTTAAGAAGAAAAATAGTTAACAGAAACTTAATTATTTAAGTCATAAATTGCTATTTATAAAAAAACGCAAATAGGCAAGTCGCATGCAGAAATAGTTTCTCTATGACCAGGGACAAGTCGCATCTCTCTACGTGTAAAACTAGCTGAGTGATGTATGAAGTAATTTTTTAACATGGGGAAGATAGGACTTCGAAGATACGTATACGTTAGCCTTAACGGCGGTGAGTTGCATTCAACAGAGCAGCGTCGTGCGTTTCGTGTCATAATGCCAGCTGTGGTTATACTGCAGAGATTATGGGATAGCCAGGGTTCAAAATGGTCCGGAGCATCGTTCCAGTTCGTGACTATCTGTAACTTTCCTGTTCCGTCTCGTGCTCTGCAGTAATCATAGATAAAAAGCGACTACAGTATGTTAAGAAAGGCAGTGTTCCTTTTCGTGAAAATTTCAACTTCGAACCCTGTGGACAGTCTGGTATTTGGCAAGTTAGATTGTGTTCAATAACTTTTAAGTTAGTCGTTGTTTTCTGAGTTCTTCGTAGATCCTTTAGAAAAAGTCACCTTTTCACGAGAGTACTAGAGAAAAGAAGAGCTACTGATGGTGCATACTAGAAATAAATTAGAGGTTTCACACACAACCACGAAAGTATTGCAGCAGCGTTGCTAACAACCGTCGCTGGCATTGCTAATGCTTTCTTCAGACCAGTCACGAGCAGGGGTTCTTAAGGCTTAAGGCAGCGAGCTGGAGATCTTGTCCATTGATGAGTGATACGTTGTTAATTAAATAATGACGTCATAATGTTTGATAACGAATCTTTTATCAATAGACAAGATCTCGAGATCACTGTCCATTGTATTTCATAGTAATTTGTAAGTACTAGAGAGCTATCTTCTTAAAATTTTGATAATGTTTTTAGATTTTGAAATATTTTGAAAAATGTTAAAAAGTGGGGGAGGGAGTAGCGAGGAGCCGTAATGGTTTGTCGATAGGTATTCAGCAGCGCTACCGACATTCGTTCGCAGCACTGCTAGTGTCCTCGTCTGGAAGCAACCTTAGGCTTTTACCAAGCATCTAATTACAATCGGAGTCACAGTAGCCTTGACTAGGAAGGAGTTGAGCTAAACCAGGATGTTACGTCTTATTTAGATAATCCTCTTGTAAAACCACACATTTCTCCAGTGATTTAGCTGCAAGATTAATTGCTGCTTGTTTGTAATACTGGCAGCGATGTTGGTATAGGATGGAGCGTTAGATTAGCTTCGAGCTGGGTTCGAATCTAATTTGGGCCATTTATATTTGGGGATTTTTTTTAAAGAAACGTAGCAGCATATTGAATCGGGACAAGTCGAAGTGGTTAGAGTCTAAAATGGTCCAATATGCAAAGTTTGTGTAAGAGGTTATTACAAGCTAAATTAGAATCTATGTTCTTTAATTTTGTGATGCCTGTAATTACGTTTACTAATCAAAGTATCCTTTTATTTTCAGATGAAGCGCGGAATAAGTTTAAAGAATTTGTCAACACATTGGCAAATATTCGGAATGAAGATGTAAGTAAAGAAATCGTTTTATTTGTGTGCATATTCTGTGGCATGATATACTGGAATCAACATTTCTCAAATAATGATAGATTATTATGTCTGGCTAGAGTGTAATATTTAGTATCTTGTTATATTTTAATAGCAGTCGTTTTGTATTAAATTAACACGGAGACTGTACGAAGTTTCAGAGCCCGATTTACGTGAAACTAGGTACACATATAGGGGGCAGCAGTGTATTAACATATAAGTATATTCCAGCTGCTTTAAAATCGTCTGCTACGAATTGTGAGCGAGAGAAGAAATGAGGCATACAGGATGCACAGGTAATGCGGACAATGTGCCTATGCGTCATCTTTTGTATATTTCAAACCTTCAAATATAACATGAACATGTCGCCAATGAATCTCTGTCATATGTTAGTGTGTATTAGAAACCAACCAGAAGCGGTTGGTATACAAATGAGTGCGCGCGGCAGGGCATAAGTTTAAGAACAGAAACTGGCAAGCTAGATTATCTAAATTCTACTTGAATATATCTGCAGTGTTATTGTGGACGGATTTCTTACGAAGTAGATAAGTCACTGCAACCTGTGGAGCAGGTTTTGTCAGCCTACATGTGGAAAGTGACCTTGAAGACAGTGACGGCAACGCAGCGATGGCAATTACCCACTACCAGCGAAACAGCCATAAAAACAGAAAACAATTTCATCGGAAGACAAATTGAACGATGTCGTATTCTGGCATGACGTAAAGAAAGGTGCACACATGTCATTGTTGTCAGTACAAAAACGGTATCGGTATGTTGATAGTGAAAAGTACTTGTACAAGTGGGAACAAGAAATTCAAACAGTGGTATTCGAGTGCATAATGACATGTGTGCAACTTTCTTTTCGTCATGCCAGAATTCGACATCGTTCAGTTTATCTTCCAATGATTTGTTTTGTTTATTAGCTGTTTTTCTGGGGGTGGGTAACCGCTATCGCTGCGTTTGTCGTCAGCGGCGCCAATCTCTTCGAGGTCACTTTCCACATATAGGGCAACAAAATCTGTTCCACAGGTTCAAGTGACTTATCTACTTCGTATGAGATCCGTCCGCAATATTATTGCAGATATATTCAAGTAGAATTTGCATAATCGAACTTGCCAGTTTCTTTCTCGAACTGGTGCCCTGCCACGCGCACTCATTTGTACACCAGCCGCTTCTGGTTGGTCTCTAATACACACTAACGTATGACAGAGATTCATTGGCAACATGTTCATGTTATATTTGAATGTTTGTAATATACAGCAGATAACGCATAAACACATTATCCGCATTACCTGTGCATCACATTCTGCATTGTCTCATTTCTTCTCTGGCTCTCAATTAGTAGCAGACAATTTTTAAGCAGCTAGAATATACCTACATGTTAATACACTGCTCCCCCCTATATGTGTACCACGTTTCATGGAAATCTGGCTCTGACACTTCGTACAGTCTCCGTGTAAACTAAACTGGCTGGCGCGACAGCCCCTTAAAGGCCGTGGCCTGTCAGGTAGCTGTATTACGCTCAAGGAGAGGGTTACAGATTACAGAGTCATCGTAACGCCTTTTTGTAGCCGTGTGTCTTGACTATCGTGACCACAGTTAGCTGTTTCTTTTATCAAGTACCTTCCCAATTGTCCTCAAGACGGCAAGTCAACACCGACATTTTAAACCCCTCACCGGGAATCTAAACCGGGACCGCTCGCACTGAAGTCGAGCGCACAACCGACCAGGTCACGCAGATGTTTATTTTAACATCCATTTGTGGGGCAGAGTGATAGTTGTTGATATAGGCCCGTCACATGTGTTAGGCGTACGTCTTTCGGCGAGCTATCTTCCGGGATCAGGAGAAGGTGGCGTCCAAAGTATTTATAGATACTATACCGGTATTCGTCTGCTGAAAATGAGGGACAACCGCAGACAGTATAACCGGCAGCAGGACTCAATCCTGCGCGCTTCCCCATTTCTAACCTAAAGTCTGCGACCGTATCCACTAGACCACGGGGTCTGGTTATTTGAGATTATTAACTTCCTAATGTTCAGGAAGTTAGTCATGCTCAGTAATTTCCCTTGACTCCTCCCCTAATGAAGAAGTGTCAACCCCCAAGTTCACAAAAACATTCCCAACTTTAAAAGTTGTAAATTTAAAAAATGAAAAGAAGAAACCTAAAACCCTGAATAACTCTACCTCCTCCCCAATTTTGGCTTTCCACCTTCTATCAGAATCTGAACATTCTAGCGGATTACCTGCGCACCCCTGTTATTTTAGCATTAGTCTTCTTCCTTTTTGCGAATTAACATTGATTCTAATGAAACTGCTAATGCATAATGAGTTGAACACTTTCTTTAGGTGTAAAGCGCAGGAATTGAGTCACGATATGTTTGTTTTCTTTTAGTGCTTACTTTGTATACGAAGTTTTTCTTTCAGTGCTGATTTTGTACGAAGCTTTTCTTTTGAAATATATCGTAAGGTTCCCTTGTGGGTGTCCCTTAATTGCCTCCGCAACGTTCAGTTCATCTGAGTCTGGCGCCGTCACTCAATAGTTTGTTATTGGGTAGGTAGAGCAGATAGAGCAATAAAAGTATCGATGTTTGGTTTTCTTCCCTTCACCTTTTATAAAAAAATACGAATCAGAAGAGTTATTAAAGAGAATCTCCCGCAAAAAACTATGGTGATCTAAATTTTGAGATACAAAGTTATAAGATAAAATGAATATGAATTTAATGGGCGGTAACAGCAAGGTACGAAGTATCTCAATTACTTTCTTGTGTGCGGTTTCTTCTAGTGAATTGTGCTGGAAGGCATAGACGACTTCTGAATATTCTATATCATCTTTCATTTTATCCCTGTTTGCAGTTGTGCTCTTTTCCTTCTCCTGGTTTACTTCCCTTTCGTCTTTTTTAATGTGTTCAGGAGATTCTAAACGACTAATGATATCAGCTGGAAATGTTGCCCCTGGCCGATGCTGGATATCGAAGTTGTAATCAGCCAAAAATATCTGGTAAATTACCAACTCGGTCAGGCTGTGAGTGAAGTGTAGAGAGGTATTTTGCATAAAGGGTAAACATTTTGTTCAAAAGGAAGTACCTGAATTTGCGTAATGCGTAAAGAATCAAGTTCTTTAGACCACGTTGAGGCCGTTCTTTCGCTTTTGGTCAGTCTCCTAGAGCAGTAGGATTCCACTTTTTCGTGTCCAGTTTTGGGATTGTAGCATGATAATATTCCGCCAACTTGCATGCTACTGTCTGTATAGACGCGTATCTAAATTTTCATTAGAGATGGTGCATTAATTATATCTTGTTTAAGTTTCTCGAATAGTTCGTCCAGTTCAGTAGTCCATTTGAACGTGGCACCTTTTGTTAATAGTTGTTGGAAGGGTTCTACCTTAGTCGTGAACTGTCTTATATGTGATCTCAAGAAACTACATAGTCCCACAAAGCTCTTCAATTGTCTTTTCGTGGTTGTCCTCTTAAATCCTCTTACTTTATTGACAATCCTTGGAGAAATGTATATTTCCTCTCCGCTCACTGAAACCAAGTACATCGAGTCGTTTGTACATGATGTGCGTCTTCTTGGGTGATGCTGTGAAAACGTGCTTTCGTAAGCGTTGGAGTTGAAGTTCTAAGTCTGTTAGTTGTTGTTCAAAGTCTAAAGAACCGACGACCAAATCATCCGCAAAACTGGTAATGCGATTTGGTAAATTCTCAAGTAGCATTCCTGTGGCTATAGAGGGAGCCTGTGCTGACCCTGAGTGACCCATGACATATCTTTGGAAAGTATAACGTTCTTTGGTGGTTTAGTTTGAATATCTTGTATCGTTGACTTTTCGGATGTGGAAGTATGACTGGGATATATCGATAGTTGAAATGAGTGTCTTGCCTTTAACGTTGTGCAAAACATCCTCGGTTGATTGAAATGGCACGCTAAAATACTTGCTATAGGTGTTGCATTTTTTCATGTTGAGGCCTATCCTAAAATCTTGTGAGTTAGCTTTCTTTACTATCAAAAGAGATGAAGAAAACGGGCTATCATATATATCCCTTATAATGTTTGCTTGGAGAGGTTGATTTATTTGTCGATGAACTTGTGGGCGCACTGCTATTAGTATTGGCGGGCTTCTATCGTGAAATGTTGCTGACTTATCTATTCTTATTTTGTGTGTGTGTAACCTCTAAAAACCCGTGCTCTGTGGGCGCATAAGAAAATACGTCTCTGTATCGGTATAGTAAATTTGCGACCAGAACTTTTTGGTTAGCTGATAGTTCTGAGTTGATGTCGAATGCATTCAAGTCAAACTTAATAGCTGTTAACTTAAGTCTTTCCTGTATCTCTTCTCTCGTTCTGAATTTGTAGATAGCATTGATTTGTTTTCCTTTACTTCTCTGTTGTATAGAGAAACTTCTACATTTTCTTCAATATATGATACTGGTGTATTCTTTGGAAATGTTATTTTGTGTGACGTTGGATTTGATAAAAGGATAGTTAAGTTTTTATCTGGTATTTTCATTGTGAAAGCTTCTAACCCATGTATGTCTTGCAGTGCTTGTAGTAAAGTTACGAAAAAATGTGATGACTGTTGTTTTTCTGCCTTAACATTGACTGGAAGAAAAGTCTGAGCGTGCAGAAATCGTGATCCGTCTCGTAGTGAATACATTCGCATGTATTTGTTGTCTCATTAAGAAAAGAACTGTCTGCGAAACTTCCTCGTTGGCATTAGAGGTTTCCTTGGGTTTTTGTAAAATGATATTTTGACCCATGTCAATTTTCGTTTGTAATCTGCGTAGCAAATCTTGCCCAAAAATTGGATTGAAATTTCCTTTTTCCATTATTCGAAAGAGTGCCCCCAATTTGAAATCTTATTAAAGCCATGTGCTTCAGCTCTATCAATTTGTTGGAAATTCCTTTTAATTTTATACCAAATGGAATAAGTGCCCAATTTGGAGGTAAGTCGGCTTTTGCTCATAGGGACAAAGTTGATCCTGTATCTATTATAGCTGGTAACTGTGTATTTTGTACTCTTATTCTAATAAACGATTTATAGTATGTTGTATCGAAATCAGTGATTTCGTGTCTCTCATTGATGACCAATTCTTTTTTCAAATGGGTTTATAATATAACTTGTGCTGTGAAGATTGTCATCTTCCTTCTTATAAGAATGCGGGATATTTTTCTTCCTTGTGTATCTGCTGGGCCCGCGAGCTCAAATTAGCTCGGGACGAGTGTACTCGTTTCCCGACTCGTTATTCTTGTTTTTCCAGCATTGGCTTGTTTCATGGCCTGGCTTAAAACAAGTTGCACAAACTAAAATTTTGTTATTCTTCTCGTGGTTACTTTTGCGCATCGTTTCTTTTGGTATTGTGACTTTGCTTGTTATTTCCATTTTTGCTTTAATAGGTTTTTTATTTTGTTGTTTTCCTTTCTTATTTCGGTATTGTGGATTCTCCGTGGCGAGTTTTGCAACTGTTAGTGAGAGTTGAGCCATCTTGTCCACAAAATTAAAATAATCTGGAGCCGGTGCAGCCCTTGATCCAGGTTCTTGAGCTTGTTGTTGCTTATTCTTCTGCGCATGCTGAACTTATGCATAGGCTAATGGAGGTGTATCTATCGGGCATGTTGGAAGAGGTGATTCTGGGTTCAATATATCATAAACATATCGTTGGGTTTCGGTTGTTAGTGGTAGCATACCAGGAGGAGCTAGAGGGAGGATATTATGAGAACAGGATTGTGGTTGATATTTTGTTGGCATATGGTAATTGCAAGGGGTCAAGTTGCTTGTAGGTTTGTAAAATTTACAGGTTGAGCAGGTGGATTGTGTGAGGAATACATAGCCTGTGATGGTTCTATGTACTCTCGTTTCTTCATAAGATCCTGAGCTGTTTCCAATTGATGTACACGGTTTTGCAATTCTGCTATTATTATAAAAAAATTCCATAGATATTGCTTTAAAAAAAAATATTTGTAGACCAAGGGACAAATAATGAATTTTTTTGTCTTCTGCTTCTAGGAGTATATGCCTTATTGTTCTCAATTTCCTCAAAAAGTACGTCAATTGGTTCACCTTCCCTT
Source organism: Lepisma saccharinum (assembly GCA_022664845.1). Classification (NCBI taxonomy): domain Eukaryota; kingdom Metazoa; phylum Arthropoda; class Insecta; order Zygentoma; family Lepismatidae; genus Lepisma; species Lepisma saccharinum. Next base: position 2,223 of record JAGDQP010024612.1, on the reverse strand, counting down.
TGTTGAATTTGGTGGATCTCTATCTCCGCTTTGTAGGATGGAATCCGAGGGCGGCATAGGCTAACTAATTTGCTTTCGAGTTGGTCGTATGTCAGTGTGTCATATTGACCTTGGGCTTGAAGCTGAAATATTAGCTCTAGTGCCATGTCCTGTAGGCACATTGGCAAAATATATTTTTGTTTTTGCACATTTCAACGTTGTAAAGTAGATAGATGCTCAAAAAGCGTGAAAAATCTATCTGGGTCATCTGTGATGCTTGCAGAAAATTTTGATAAGTGTGGGATGCTGTATGACTCTTGTAGTCATGTTATTTTCGTCGTCTGACATATCCTCGCTATCGGAAGTAGTAGTACTTTCGTGTTCGCTATCAGATTCCTTAGTTCGAGCACCTGATCTGGTCGTTGGCATAACCCAGTGTTTCCCAACCTTTTGCAGGCTGCGGACTTCTTGATTTCTTACTAATATCTTTGCTGACTCTTGTCCAGCAACCAAGGAAAACATTATATCTACATATAATATCAATACAACTTTTTACGGAATAGACAGAGCTTTAAAAACGACGTACAATTTCAATACATGAAAGTACAATTAAATACAGGGTGCTAATAATATTGAAAGTCGCGAATTAATAGGAGTAATAATAAAACCTAACGATTTTGTTTACTTAGTTTTTCAATGTGGTGGCTGGTGTTTTGTGACCGTCGGGTTTTTCATATCTGGCTCCAAAGTAGAGAATTTCAGGCGCAGATCTGGTTCTATTTCAAGTTTGTTTCTGTATTTTATTTTTCATATAAAGAAGTTCATGAACGGTTGATTCGCACAAGTCGTCGCGAAACGCATATGATGTGAAATTGTCTTTCTGGAAATATCAGGATACAAAGACCGAGCATGTAACCAAAAGTCCAGGAAACACGAACTGGGACATATCATCTTCAAGGAGGACAACTCAATAAGCTGCTCTTCTTCATTTGGTAACAGCTCATTTTCATTGTTTAGAAACTGGTTCTTCATCCAATTGTTTTTCTCGTTTGTAACCGAAAAGTAAGCTCTCAACTGAAAACCCAAAGATAGCAAATGCACCTTCATACTCTCACAAACTTCATTTGGAAGTTCTGTTTCACTTGTCGGCAGAAAGGTATTCAGCGTGAGAAAGGAATCATGTTCCTTATTGTCGATTCCATGAGGGCAAACTTTTAATTTTTTAATTGTGGCCTCAATATTGTCTTTCACCGTAATAGTGATACAGAATTTCAATTTCATAAGTTCAGAAATGAGAAAATATGTGGCAAATAAGCAATCATCAAAAGCCAGGAAAAGTCACTTATGCAGTTCTTCAGTTTTGGTTGTAATTTCGAATGAATCAGAAAAAGTCTCACGTCAACATGCAGCTCGAATAGGTGAGTTAGAACTCTTTCTCGATGTAAACAGCGTACCTCAGAATGTAAGGTAAATGTTCATGATTACTTCTCATTTGGTTACACAAAGCAGCGAAAATTCTGGAGTTAAGAGGATAAAGTTTACAAATTTAACGGATTCATCGAAAACATTTTTCATCTTGAATGATATTCCACGTACAGCCAATGCTTCACGATGAATGCTGCAGTGCGTCCACCTGGCAGAGAGTGCAACAGCCTGGACACGCGCAAATGTCCTTTTTGTTTACCTGCCATTGCCCGAGCACCATCTGTATTAATCCCAACACATTTAGCCAATTCTAGTTTATTTTAAAGGATAAAGCTATTAAGAATGTTAAA
>JAGDQP010024611.1:0-27758 GCA_022664845.1 Lepisma saccharinum | reverse complement strand
ATTCGGCTTTCTGCAACGAAGAAGGTAAATGAGTAGGAGCTAAATGAGGTTGGAAGATATGCAACTGCCGAAGTGTCGGAAAGAGTATGTCTTGTGAGTGACAAAGTTCGAAGGGCAGACTGCGATCTAAAATAGAACAGGTTCTGCAGCGGTGTCTACTGCACTTGCCAGGTTTGCGCGGAGGGGGTAGAATGGGTCCAGTTCTGGTGAGGATCGTGTTGAGATACGGAGGTCTGAGGTAGACTATTTCAGGACACGACGGAAAAACTGTTTCAGGTGACGCAGTGAATATGGAGTGCGCCAGTTTGACGAGCTTTTGGAGGACCTGAAGGCTGAAGTGGTACTGAGTGAGAAAACTGGGAGCGGAGGGAGCTTCACGGGGAGGCCGGTTGGAGTTGGGGTGATTTCTAACATGGTCCAATTGTTTACGCATGAGGTGATTTTGTTATCCACGCTCGGTAAAAGTTAAGGAGAGGGTACTGAAATAATTTTGAAATAGGTCGTCAGAGGAACAGATAGAGGATCCCCGGACAGCAAGAGCGAATGAGAGAAAGCGTTTAGTATGGTAAGGATGGGAGCTATTGCATACTATTGGTAGGTCTGATGTGGACACCTGATTTGGAAGTCGATCGTGTTTGAGCCAGAGACCAACATCTAGGAAAGCTGTGTTCCCTGAAAAAGGACAAAGTGACTTTGACGGGAAAGGTGCAGTTGAGGTTTTGCAGGAATGTTTCCAGAGAATCTTGTCCGTGGGTCCAGATTAAGAAAATGTCGTCAATATAGCAAAGCCAGGTTTGAGAGGTGTGGAGTTGAGGTATTGGGTCACCAGGCGTAAAATGAAACGGTTGGCATAGGAAGGGGCTACGCTAGTGCCCATGGTTGTGCCTTTGCTTTGCAGATAATTATGGTTCTCAAAGGTGAAGTTGTTCATGGTTAGGGCAAACTGAGCTAGCTGAAGAAGAAAATGTGTGCTGGGTTTTCTTGTGTCAAGAACGTGTTCAAGATCATCGAGACCATGGGTGAGGGGAATGTTGGTATAAAGTGACGTCACGTCAACTGAAACTAAGAAGGTGTCTGGTGGGAGAGGATCAGAGACAAATGTACTATGGAGAGGAAGTGGTTGGTATCCCTGATATAGAAAAATGGAGAGCTTGGACAAACGATTGGAGATGGTGGTCACGGAAGGCCGAGATTCTTTCAGTGGAAGAGCCAATACTGGAAACAATGGGTCTGCGAAACTTACCAGATTTATGGATTTTGGGTTGTAGATAAAATTTAGGAGTCCTGGGATTGCAAGGACAGTGGAATGGACAGACCATCATGAGGTCCATGCGGTTTTTGAGGGCTTCGGATTGGCAGTCCGGCAGTTGTACGTGAGTCATGACATGTTTACTAAATATATTCTGAGAATTGAGACTTTAGTCATTCCACAATAATCTCTGAAGCATACTCCCTAAGTATGTACAAGAATGTCACTTGACCACATCCAATCGTATCTATTTCGTTCAAAAAGCCAAATATTCACGGCGAAATGCGCAATATTAACTGTAATAATAAAAACATCAACAAGTAAGATTTTAGAGAAACATGGCAGCCGGAATTTCCTGCGCACCACGCGGCTCCCAATGTAAAGAGACGTGAGAGTTAAACATGCTTCAGGTTGCTTCCTGTTGCCAACCCGGGCTCACAACTAGTTTGAGTTAACACAGAAATTAATGTGTTTAGTGGCACCACTTAATAATGAACTCAAAGGAGAGTTTCAGAATTCTCTACCATATTACTTAATATTTTTACTTACTAGGTCCTCTTGGTTTTGAATGATGTGATCTCCTTCTTACATATAAGATAATTATAATCAAAGCAATAATAACAGCAAATGCACCACTACACCCTGCAAGGGCATACACTGTATGTACAGCATCTATTTCTGGTTTGAAAGAATCAGACTTTTTGTCAGGTTTTAACTCTGAAACGAAATAAATACAAAAATAATTTTATTAGAGTTCTGTGAACACCTTACAAAGCAAATACAACACTGAGTCATAATAAGTGCATGTAATTACAATAAAGCTGCATAGATTATGACCAACATTAGGTCTACATCCGTGCAATTAATTCAAAGCTTGGAGTATTGAACAGAGTAAAATCAACAATAGAATTACTATGTAAGATAATTAAAACATATAAAGTAAAGAAATACTGTGGTCATTAAACATTAAGTCATGTACAATAAAATTTAAGCTGTTACGTTAATTTATTACTTTCACCTAACATATGATGGGATCCTCTAATGGAATGCGTTAGAATTTAAACACAAATGCTTTCCTGTAAAATAAATGCTATTTATTTTGCAACTGATAATATGTTCAATGTATTACTTAGCTATGATTTATCTTCGTGTGTGTAAAGGATCAAGACTGAAAACTCTACACCAATCCTCATAATTATGGGAATAATAATGCAGTGTGAGCTTATGATATACTAAGTGCATAAAACATTTTTGAACTACCTCCAGTTTATCAATAGCAGTTTTACTGAGAGGGCTCCAAGTAATTACCGCGTGTTCCAATGTAAGACTAATCAAAGTTTTATTTAGAATTATCAAAGTCTGTCATGGTAAGCGCATAAGATAATTTTAAAACTCGGACAAGTTTCAAATCGTCAGTATACAACGAAGGATAAGAAAATGGTACCCTTGTACACAGATCGCTTATATATACATCCAATAGCAAAGGCCCCAGATGTGAGCGCTGAGGTATACCATTTAAAATAAAAGCATATAAAGACATTGTATTATTTACTTTAACTTGAAAGGAAATAATAATAATATTTCAAGATGGCGCCGAGTCCGGGTATTTGTGAACTCTGCTCTTCCCCGCTTTTCGGGAAACAACTGATTCTGGCTTGTGCTTCGAGTAAAAAAAAACTTCCATGTCAGAAATTGCTTAAAACTAAGAAAAACTGAGTATGACGTATTTATGGCAAATGGTGTTTCTTCATAAATATGTCAGAAATGTATACGTGGTTAAGGATAACAACATCGCAGCCACCCCGAATTGGTAAGATCTATCAGTGATAATCAGCACATGCAAAGGGAAAATATAGCCCCCAGCATTGGTAGTGAAACTTCATTAAATGTCGTTAAAATTTCTATTTCGAGTGATGTATTACCTGACGGTAAAAACAAGTGTCTAGACTGCTCTCCCCACATTAATGAGAACACTAAGATAATCTTACATAAACTAAGTAATATGAGTGCTCAATGTGAAGCATTAAAAGCAGAAGTCATCTCTTTAAAAGCCGAAAACTAAATTGCTGGAAGTTCTCACTAACACGAGCAAACAGAAAACATATGCAGAAGTGTTAGATTCAACCGGGACTAATAATAAGTCTGTACACGGGCGTACCACGGGCGCAAGCGTGAAGAGCTCATTCAAGTCTTCTGTGGATGTCTCTCAAAATAATGACTCGGAATGTAAATTTATTCCCTACAAAAGACAAGAACATACTGACAACGAAAGGAAGGAAAATGATACGGTGCCTCGATCTTGCCAAACTAGAAAGAAAACTAGTTTGGTACAAGGGTCGAACTATCTAATGTATTTAAGAAGTTCACAAAAAAGCTGCTTCTACTAGAGCTTTATTTGTGACAAGGTTAGACAGCAATATATCCTGTGAAAAAATTGCAGGTTTCATCTATAAAAATGCGAAGATTAAAATACAGAGATGTGCACAACTGAAATCAAGACATCAAAGCTACTCTTCTTTCTACATACAGTATCAACTATCAAGTGAAGATTTTAACATAATAGATAATGCCAATTTCTGGCCGGAAGGCGTATTTTATACAAGTTAAATTTATTAGAGGAGAAAATTTTAATATCGCTTACCCAAGATAAGCTTGTCAAAAAAGCGTTCAATTTCAGGAGTTTGTCAACTTCATTTGATGACTTGGATGTCATAGTAGGTTATCTTCATGTACAAGTGTCATAAAATATTTACTAATTATTGCAATTGGTTTACAAATTAGTTTATTAATAAAAAGGAAAGTAATATTTCTGGGTGATACATATACGCGCGGTATAAACTGGCAAACAGGTGAAATTTCTAGTAAACATTATTATGTGAAACAAAAATCGTACTCTATTGTTGAACTTGCACAATTATTATATCTGAATCTGGTGATCGCTCAAATTAATAATGACAAATTTGATATTCTATTAACAAATCTAGAACAGTGTAACTTTATAAATTATCCTTCGCCATTGATTGAAAACCCAGCAATGTCACCTTCATGGTTTGTCCACAACGACATATTTTGGTATTGTGATAGTTATCATTCCTACAGATAATGCATTAATTTTAATTTTTGTTGGGTGTTTGTTTGTAAAAGCATTGTTACTTAAAAATAGTAGGAAAAGGAAAGTCTAAGTTACTTGCAGTTTGCTGTATAAAATGTTAAAAATGATCTACAGGTAAATCTGTCATCTCCATGCATTAAAACCTTTCTTAAAATCCGCCAGCTTCTTTGTATAGATAATCTGCACAAACAAGTTTCTGTTCATCCACTTTGACATGAGATCAGAAGCAGTATTGATGAAAGTTTATAAACGTTTTTTATTGTTTAAAGACATTTAAATTATACATGCGTTCTTTAATTACTTGTCACCACAGTGACTTTCGTAACTTTTACAAAAGCAATTTAAAAATTGTTACTGCGTTCATAAGAAATTTAGAAATATAACTCAAAAACGAAAGCATATGGCGAGATGATTCTTAAATAGGCACTGTAAGATCTGTGAAAATGTCACCTGATTCTAAAAAAATATATATATTTATGGCCTTAAGGCATCTAAGACTCAGTCCGGGATAGGGGAGGAGAAAGGATTCGGGAAGGTGTTGGTCAGGGCTTATGTTGAAGGTGCCATACCGGCGTTTGCCTGGTGTGACTGAGGAAAAACCCTGGAATAACTTCAGTCAGGATAGTTGGTCGCTGGGATCGAACCCACGACCTCCCGAATGCTACGCCAACGCTCTACCACTGAGCTACGGTGGCTCGGTGAATATGTCACCTCTATGGCATATATAAACATGCAGGCATAAACATACTGATATCTGGCAGCACTTTCTCAATGATCATAATTTGGCATTCCTGTTGTGTAACAGGTGCAATAGGTACCTTTAGATCTACTATTGACACCATTGTAACTGCTTTTGATAAGTGAACTGAAAAACTCCTATTTTATCGTCAAAGTACTGGTTACGCATTGCACCACAGCAGAGCGTATGCCACTCCCGCTTAAAGATCACTTTCCCAACCAAGTGTTTGTTGTGGCACATTCAGTGTGGATTATCTGCTGAAAGGTAAAACTTCCCTACTTCTTGTCACGTGGAAGCACTTTCATGAATATGGATCTGATCGGACACGTTCCGAAATCTTGCTTGACGTATGGGAACTCTTGCATCCAGCATTGCTACGCAAAATTACAAGTGTTTCTTTTCACTGATTTCGGTCAATACTGGTTTTGAGGAATGTTGTACGTAATTTTCGTAGATTTGGCGACGTACCGTTGATTTATTTATACTCATTGGTATTTCGTAAGCGAAGAAAAAAGATAATTTATTTAAAATTGAGGATTTCAACATATTGAAAAAAATCCATTCAGCAGTGAGAATCGAACTCACGACCTCCGTTTTGCCGAGGCTGTGCTCTTGCCAACTGTGGACAGGCCCACCTCATAAATTTCCTTGAGTTTCCATCATAAATTATAGATTTCCCTGAGTATTCCAGATTTATACAATTTCCTAAGTATTCCATGTTTTCCAGGGCGGTAGACACCCTGCTTACACGAAGCAGGTGCTCATAAATGTTCCGCCGCTATCATCTTCAATATTCTTCGCTTATCGCCCCATTCGCTGGCCGCAGTGGAGCACTCATCATAATAACCACTCACACATATACAGAGGGCGCGACTTATTCATTCTACAAATTTCGAGTCATCAGTCACTGCACATGCCGACGGCACTTTCTGAACATCCAACGTTATAAAATCCCCATATTAGCAACAGTTTTATGGAAACGTCATATGCTCCGAGTTCGTCTTCTAATCAACGCTACCTGCTTACCATGTTCTCACCTTTCGTTTCCTAAACGAGCCCTCGTTGAATAAATGTGACTATCGATTTGAAGCATTAAGAGTAAATTATTTAACAATGTATACATTGGCATTTTTAATTTAAAACGATCTTCAGGTAATCTATATTGTACAGAAATTAATGTAGGCTTTGGTTTTACTGAAGTTTATATAACATCTATTTAAGAAACATTTTGTGTTACGTTCCATACACAACGGTTATAGTTATGATTATCTGAAAGTACAATTGAGGACCATTTTTTTAAAAAAATAATTCTGGGGAGACAAAAAATTTTCAAGCAGAGGTTTAAAGTTATAGATTTGATTTCTTTATCACTTAATCTTATAATTATAATTAAAAGTATGCAGTGTATGAAGCATTAAAATTCAAGTTTTTCCAAAACTTGCTTTCTATACCTAATATTATGTTATAATTTTTGTAATATGGAAACAATTTTCGTAGTAAACTGTAATTTACATCAATATAATTAATTTTAGAATATAAGTATTATTCTAAAAAGCGAAAAACCGTAACCGAAATCCCTGCTAAACGAAAAACCGTAACTCCACTCAACTTGCTTTAGAATAAAAGGACAAAACGTGTTTCATCTTTGCATGTTGGCTTATGGCAATGCCGAAGTAAAGTTACGTCACAGAACCCACATGATCAACGCAACAGCAGTAGTTTCGCATTCATTGAATAAAGGAAGGTCTGAAAATTCATGCATTGTTGATACTCCAAATTTCCCAAAAACTGAAAGGCCTTTTCGCTTAGCACGGCTGTATTTAACATCACTCTTGTTTGCTGTATGAGTCGCCGTGACTCAGACGGTAGCGCGTCTGACTACGAATTGGGCGGCTTGGGTTCAATTCCGGCCAAGACACGAGAATTTTCTCTCAGTGTTCCCATGCCTGGCGCTCTGAGGTGCACTCAGCCTCCTATCAAATTGAGTACCGGAGTGTCCTTGGTATTCCTGGGTGCCTTGGAAAGGTAAAGGCGGTCGAGCGTGGGACTGTCCACCCCACCTCACTTCGTACCGTAGGTCAAAATAATGTGGAGCGCTACCTCCACATCCCCCAAGCACCGTTCACGGCGCGTGCGTATCGCACAGGGGATAGCTTTACCTTGTATGCTGTATCACTTCTGCACAGTTTCAATAGATAACAAGCGTAAAAAAACAAATTTAAAACCAAATCATACTCTTATTTATGACGTTTAAGCACCATTAGTTTATTCACATTTTTACTGCATTTCTTTAACATCTAACGCTTCAACAATAGCTGCAACATTATTTTCACCAGTCAATTCACTGCTTTTAATTACATCTTCATGGAAAACTTGCGTGTCGTCTAGTACAATGAAGAATTTGCATCAACTTTGCAACATCTTTTTTACTCATACAGTCTGGGATTGTTTCTGTACTCTGGCATCATCCTTGTTTGCTGGTTCCCTCCCCTGGTTTGGGTATTTCCACAGCCGTTTCTAATAATGAGAATGTGTACTTCACTGAAATTGATACACGCTTTCTCTCACTGAGTTTGCTGTATTTTATAATTCAAACATTTGAACTTTTAAACAGTAACTTACCATTTAAAATGCCACTTCATTTTTGTTTCAAATCACAGACTTTCAAGTCTTATTTTAATGTTTTCATAACATTCCTTTTCCCATTACATCATAGTACTCATTTAGGGACAATATATCTCTTTATGCAGTATGTATTTTTTTTTTCTAAAAATATTCTGCAGAAAGCATCTTTTGCAGTAACTCTTGCGCAGTAGAAAGCTAGTTTTACAAAACCTCGCAGACCTCCATAATTAATCACAGGAGTTACAATCAAATTCAGCAGAAGTTGGTACTGTCATCATATACAGGGCAAAATTATGAATGTAGATCAGAAGAAAGTGTTGTTCTTTTTGTTTGTCTTTTGGCAGAAAGCAAGTTTTGAAAAAATGGTCCTTAATTACTGTTTAATAATTGTAATTATCTTTGTTCCTTATAATCAAATAACAATTTCAGTTAATATAAAGTTCATTCATCGATCTTACTTTTATTATTATTAACATTTAATATTCTGCCACCACAATGGCGAGAAATGTCACCCTCATGGTAAAGAAGAAAAAAATGAAAACGTTAAATTCTGAAAAAAAAAGTTCCTTGATCTAGACCTTTATATGTACATAATAGTACATAAAGATTAAAATTATAAACGTAAGTTTCATTTTAAAATACTTTTTATTTTTAAAAATATGAGGTATGAAATTGACCAAAACTTTAAGAATGACCCATACACTCTGGAGTCAACTTTGATCGAAGCGTTCACACTGTAAGAATACTCGATCTACTTGAGATCCTTCGATTACTTAGTACTTAGCTCAATTTTTGGTTGAACTTAACAAACTACAACAGAATTTCTGACAACGATTCCTAGATGTAAAATGAGTGCTGAAAAAGATGGATCAAAGTCTTGTAACTATATTCATAACTCCAACATGGGGGAAATTAACAAAATGTTTTTTTTACAGGCTATCTATGTATGTATGTAAGTTTGTTACCTCGTAGAACCTAAATTACTTGAGCGATTTTAACAAACGAGGTGTCGTTGGATTTGCCTTGATTCAGAATGTGCCCTAGGCTATATGCAGTCATGAAATAATAAACACAACATGGCGGAAATTAACAACATAGAAGAAATTTTCACAGGCTATTTATGTAAGTTTATTACCTCGTAGAATCTAAACTACTTGAGCGATTTTAACAAATAAGGTGTCACGTCGACTGTGACTAAGATGGTGTCAGGTGGGAGAGGATCAGAGATAGAATGCATTGTGGAGAGGAAGTGGTTGGTGTCGATGTAGGAAGGGAGAGCCTGGACAAACGGTTGGAGATGGTGGTCAAGGAAGGCGGAGAGCCAACACTGGAAACGATGGGTCTGCCGGGATTACCAGGTTTATGGATTCTGGGAAGTAGGTAAAATCTAGGGGTTCTGGAATTATCAGGACAGAGTGTAGAGATAGTGGAACGCGACAGCCCCTCATGGGGTCCATGCGCTTGGAGGTAGGTGCGGATCCTATCAAGGAAAGATTGGATTGTGTGGAATCTTCCTCGAGGGGACGGTAAAAGGTAGGATCGGAAAGTTGATTGAGGGCTTCGGATTGGTAGTGAGAGTCATTCATGACTACCGTGGTAGATCTCTTGTCAGCCGGGCGGATAATAACAGTCGAATCAGAACGAAGATTGGAGATAGCTCTTCGTTCTGCAGTGGTGAGTTTGTAATGTGATAGAAACGTGTCAGTGAAGCTAGGGTTAGCGATTTGTGTGGAGAGGAAGGAAATGTACAGTTCAACAGGGTGATCTGGAGGGAGAGGGGAATGGTCTTTACTAGAGGGAGGAAGGAATTTGTGGAGGCTGGGACGAGTTTCGGTGTCAGAAGTTCTGGCCTGAGAGGTGTCAGGATGAGTGGACCAGTGGTAATGTCACCTGAGGTTGCGGGCGAAGGTGACGAAATCATTAAGTAAGTTAGATTGTTCAATATGGCGGGAAGCAGAGAAGAAAAGGCCGTACGAAAGGACTTTGTGTTCAGTATCTGAAAGTGTGCGGGAAGAAAGGTTGAGAACTGGCAGCGGGCGTTTAGGATTTTTTGGTTGGCTTAAGGTGGCGGGTTCACTTACACGGTTACTTTTGAGTCTCCGTGGGGCAGAGGTTAGGTTGCTCCGGCAATTGCTAAGAGAGGTCGGATCAGGATGACTAATTAACGGGGGTGGGGGGAGTCAGTCCGAGCCGAGTAGAGGGGGAGGAGTGGAGGGAGAGGCAAAGGAAGAGAGGAGCCTTGAGAGTTGGCCGAAAGACAAAGATGAGAAAGTCTGGAAAGGTGTTTGGATCTTAGGTTAAGCAAGAGACGGGTAGCATCAATTAGGGTTTCGTATATGTTCGAGATGTGGGGAGATGGTAAGGAAAGCAGGATTTTGATGAGAGACTGAAGTTCTATGGAGTTCTAAGGCTTGGTGAAAAACTAGAGTGCCAGGGTGGTTAGATTAACATAGGTGTATCTGCAGAAGGAAAAAGCTTGTGTTGATCGGATAGCGAGAAACCGGAGAGGGTGATTTTGGGAGTTAGGTCTTTAGGTGTAAATCCTAGGTGAAGGCAGAACTGCAGGAATTCAATATGTGAGAGAATGCGGGAAAATTGTGAATGAGGAACCTGACACGGAAGCTCATCCCAGTCTCCACAAATTCCTTCCTCCCTCTAGTAAAGACCCTCCAAACCACCCTGTTGAACTGTACATTTCCTTCCTCTCCACACAAATCGCTAACCCTGGCTTCACTGACACGTTCCTATCACACCACAACCTGCAGAAAGAAGTGCTATCTCCAATCTTCGTTTCGATCCGATTATCATTATCCGCCCGGCTGACAAGGGAACCACCAAGGTAATTATGAATTACTATCACTACCAAACGGAAGCCCTCAATCTATTTCCGATCCTACCTTTTACCGTCCCCTCGAGGAAGATCCCACACAATCCAATTTTTCCTTGATAGGATCTGCACCTACTCTCAAAGCACATGAACCCCATAAGGGGCTGTCGCGTTTCACTATCTCTACACTCTGTCCTGACAATTCCAGAACTCCTAAATTTTACCTACTTCCCAAAATCCATAAACCTGGTAATCTCGGCCGACCTATCACTTCCAGTATTGGCTCTCCCACTGAAAGAATCTCCGCCTTCCTTAACCACCATCTCCAACCGGTTGTCGAGGATATTCCTTCCTACATCAAGGGCACCAACCTCTTCCTCTCCCACCTGACATCATCTTAGTTACAGTCGACGTGACATCACTCAATACCGACATACCCCCACACCCATGGCCTCGCCGCCCTTGAACACTTCCTCGACACACGCCCCAGTCCTAAACCCAGTACACCATTTCTGCTTCAGCTAGCTCAGTTCACCTTTGAGAACCACAATTTCCTGCAAATCAAAGGCACAGCCATGGGCAGTCGCATGGCCCCTTCCTACGAAAACCTTTTCATGGGACATCTGGAGACCCAATACCTCAACTCTACACCTCTAAAACCTTTCACCTGGCTTCGTTATATCGACGATATTTTCTTGACATGGACCCATGGACAAGAGTCTTTGGAAACATATCTGCAAAACCTCAACTGCACCTTCCCCGTCAAGTTCACATGGTCCTTCTCGAGGGAACACATAACTTTCCTTGATGTGGATGTCTGGCTCAAGAACAATCGACCTGAGACAGGCGTTCACATCAAAACTACCAACAGTATGCAGTACCTCCATTTCAACAGCTCCCATCCACTCCATACCAAACGCTCTTGGTATTCGGCCCCCCGCTTCTTTTCCTCTGATGATCCACTCCAAAACTATTTCAGTACCATCTCCTCAGATCTCACTGACCGTGGATATCCCAAACATTTCATCCGTAAACAACTGGACCGTGCCCGTAATCATCCCAACTCTAATCGACCTCCCCGCGTAGCTCCCTCCGCTCCCAATCTTCTCACCCAGTACCACCCCAGCCTTCAGGTTCTCCAAAAGCTCCTGAAACTAGCACACCCCATACTCACTGCGTCACCTGAAATTGAAAGTTTTTTCCCATCGTGTCCCGCAGACCTCCGAATCACAACACGATTCTCACCAGAACTGGACCAATTCCGCCCCCTCCCCACAAACCTGGCAAATGAAACAGACACCGCTGCAAAACCTGTCCTATTTTTGATCCCAGTCTTTCCTTCGTACATCCTTTCACTCACAAGACGTACTCTTTCCGACACTCCAGCAGTTGCATATCTTCCAACCTCGTTTATATCCTACTTTGTAAGCTATGTTCCGCCTTCTACTTTGGCGATATCCAAAATCCTCTAACATTCCGCATCAACAACCATCGTTAATCCTCCAAATCTCAACTTCCGCACCTCTCCATACCCGAACACACTTCTTATACGACTGCACCTTTGACGAAACCTTTCGAGTCAGAATCCTGAAATCTGACTCACCTGTTACAGTTAGAAAGAGATGGGAGTAGACGTACATCTCTATCCTTTCCGCAAACCATGAACCCGACCTCAACTTACTGTAACTCCCTACAGCGCAGTGTCTTCTTCTTCTCTCTTCTTTGTTCCGTCTCTAATTGCACTTTTATTCTATTTTTCTATATTGTTTCTTTGTTCTCCCCCATCTTTATTATTAGTAGTATTATTTTCGCCTCCCCTCTGATTCTGTACTCTCTTATTATTTCAGGAAACACCTTACCTGGTCCTAGTAACCTCCGCACTTTCTTCTCCATTTGGTGTTTTCTCCGTCCCATCTAGTCATTTTCCCGCCTCCAGAATCTGGCCACACTGTCACCCTGCATTCAGTTGACAATAAGGCGTTTCCTTAACACCAGTCTCCAACCGGCCGCTCTGTCCATTTACTCTTATATCAGTAGAAAATGCTTTTGCGAAACGTACAACTTTTATATTGTGTTTCTCATGTTATTATACAGCTGTCTCAAGATACTACCATGCAAGTATCCTTTCTACCTGTTTTACCATTATATACAAGGTAAATTTATTATAAAAATTAAATTAGCTTACAGCTTATTTGTTCCGCAGAAAAATAAGCACACAAACACGTGCACAACACTAATATTCAAATAGTTTTTTTGCGATATTTCGGTATTAATACCATACACTTGCTGTAGAGTAAAAAACGCACACACGTGAACAGAACAAAAGACTAGGACGACAGTAGCGACACGTAGCGAACCGGGCATCGTTTAAAGAACAGTTAACTGCCATATGGCGCGTAGAACAATTGACAACTGTACACTGTGCAAGTTGGGGATAGGATTGTGGAAGAAAAAGTTTTGAAAACGCAAAAAAAACTGGTTAGATTTATTGAAGGTTAAGTCCAGGTTTCATTTTCGGGCTTAAACCATGAATAAAGGCGCCTTCTCACAGATGACGTGTTGAGGTGCTACTCGTTGGGAGCAAAACGTGTACTATGGCAACCAGGAAAGGTAGATCAAAACTGGTGTTGTGGGACTAGATGTGTAATGGTCCTGGGCATCCGGTTTGTTGATAATGTAAAAGTGACGATGGTTGTTAATACAAAAGTGTAAAGCACCACCTGTTCCCACATAAAAGGCATAATAGAACTTGTAGGTTAGGATACATATTACATTAGGTGTGTAGCATGTACCCTTGGAATTTAGGGTGTACCAACCACTAACAGTATTGATAGTGACTGTGGGAGAAGTGATGAAAATGGAGCAGGTTTTACATCTGGATCTCTTGCATATATGGGCACCGGTTTGGGGTTGTGGCGAGGAAGAATTCGTATGGACCAAGATGTCTCTAAGATTAGGGGGATTCTGAAAAAAACTAACCTAGGTTTGGTGGGGAATACTGATCTTGTGCCTCGGCCAGATTGGAGAATGTGGAAGTGAGAGAGTGTAGGATTTGACCTTGGTTAGTTTAGAATGGAACTGAGTGATTAGAGTCGGTGGGTTGGGATTAGTGTTGGAAGTCTGAGTGGGTTGAATGTGTGAGGATGCACGGCGAATGTTTGGTTACAAGGTTAGATGGGTAGCCACAGTTGATGAGAGCCTCCTGGAGACCCAAGCTAGAGACTCAGATGTACGACCTGTTCCATTTTCATCACTTCTCCCACAGTCACTATCAACACTGGGGCGGGACACCCTAAATCCCAAGGGTACATGCCACACCCCTAATGTAATATACATCCTAGCCTGCAAGTTCTGTGATGACTTTTTATGTGGAGGATACAGTTGGGGTTCTTAGCATTTGTATTAACAACCATTGTCACTTCTGCACTATCAACAAACCCGATGCCCCAGTCTCCCTTCACACCTAGTCCCACAACATCAATTGTGATCTGTTTTTCCTGGTTGCTATAATACACGTTTTGCTCCCTACGACTAGCACCTCAATACGTCGTCTGTGGGAGGGCACCTTTATTCATGGTTTGAGAGCGAAAATGAATCCTGACCTTAAACCTTCAATAACTCTAAACCTCCCGTCTGCTCTGCATTTTCACCACATTTCCTTCCACAATCCCATCCCGAACTTACACGCTGTACAGTTATCAGTTGTTCCAAGCTCCTGAAATCAACCCGCTATATATCAGTCAATTGTTCTCCAAACTTAGTGCATCGTCCACTACGTGTTACCACTGTCGTCTTAAGTCATTTATTCAATCTGTACGTGTTCATCTTCTACACTCCAGAATACGGTCTAAATACACCAAAATATCGAGTCATCTATACATTTGTGTTTGTGTGTTCTAATATGGAACAAATAAGCTGTAAGTAAATTAATTAGTTTTTACCATAAATTTATCATAAATTGCCCTTCCGTTATTCCTTTGTGTTAGTGATTTTATATAAAAGTGGTAAAAAGGTAGAAAAAAAGAATACTTACATGTTAGAATACCAAGACAGGTGTACAGAAACTTCACAAACACAATTTAAAAAGCGGTTAAGCTTCGCAAAAGCGTTTTCACATGGTAGGAGAGAAAATGAACAGAGAGAACAGAAGCGGAACTTGTGCTAAGGATACGCCATTTTGCCAACATATGTTTGTATTTATGCCTAAATATGTTTTGAAGTATTCGCATCTCTGTCCTCCGGACGTTTTCGGGGTAGTATCTGATCTACTTTGACCGATCAGGTTCAAGGTGTTGTTCAGTAAGTGGGCAGTTAGTACAGTGACTAGCACATCGCATTGTCACTCAGAGGGTCCGAGGTTCTATTCTCGGCCAGGTTAAGTTTTTTATGTGTTTCATAATCCCTTCTTCTCCTACTAATCTATCTTTAAAAAGTTTCTAAATCCTTTGTCCAGTCGCTCGTCCATTAGTAAGTAAAAATATGCAAGATAACCCAGAAGAACATGAATTCACTAAATTTTTAATATACTGCTGTATATCAGCAAGTGGATTGTGAGAAGTCAAAATCTATTGAATTGCCACCATTTATAGTCTCAAACTAATATAATCACTGGCAGTTACGGGAAAACATTACCTGCACATATTTCCAGTTTCTCTAGTTTATTTAGTGAGTGAGAAAAGCAATCACCTAAATAAGTTACATAAATATATGATAGTTACGTTGCATCACAGTCTTCAATGTTGTTTGAAAATTACATGTAGTTGCCCAACTATATTTTCAAATCTCGCATTCTTCATCGAGGGCGCACTAACGCATATTCAATAAATAAGTAAATAGAAAACAAGAAAGAATGGGAATGAAAAAGGAACGTGACAAATAAAAAGAAGACTGCAACTGAACTTTGAACTGTTTATATGGTAGTGAATTTTTGTCTTCAACTATCTTAGTACTGCCGGGTCGTACATATTAATAGAGCTGGAGTATGTAGCTGTTAAGAAATTATTAAATAGAAAAACCCGACAATGACCCAATATTGATTGATCAACAGAAATATATATACACTATGCATTATAATGTGAACCATAAAGTATGTAAATACATCTACAAGTAACCCAATAATAAGGTATGTACAAGTAATAAAGTGGATGAGTTAACATTCTGTTTCCCGAGTAAATCTAGGAAAGAACACTATGATTTGTGCAAATTTCTCCTGTCTGTATTCAGTTCCGGATGGAGATAGTTCCATGACTGATCGATCAACATTTTTTCTATATTTATGAAGTATTAGAACCGATCTATTTGATGTTGCGTTAATGTTTCAAGGGATCTGAAACAGGACTTTCAGTGTTGCCACCTCTTTCGTGTTCATTTAGCCTAATGTATATAGTTTTATACAAAACTGGTGTATGAAAGAACGAAATAAATATTATACTACACTATACTAACGTTTGATCATGGCAATGTACTTTTTATTACGATTATAAGTAACTTCGGAATACATTCCGGAAAACTGGGTATTGCCCGTGAAATAACCCCTGTATCCTGTGAATAATTTTTCTATATTCATGGGTGTACTTAAAAGGGAAATTAATTATGCTCATTAAAAAATTTTCCAAGTCTTTGCGCAATTCCTGGAAAATTAGGTAACTTTACGAACAAAAATATTTTTATTTATTGTGTTGGGTTTGATTAAACGATACCTGTGAGGATTTCAGTTATCCATTTACCTGTAATCATTGTCTGCACAGATTGAAAAAATATCAGAAGGTTTACAACAAAAATCTTGAAGCTCTAAGAAAAATATTGATCCAAACATTAGATTTTGATGCGTTGACATGACCTGATTGTTGATTAATGTAAACAGTACTGCTGAAGGCGTTCTGAAGGCAGTAATTTGAAATTTATTGTCTTTCCTGTAAATCAGAGGTAAAGAAAATTAAGTTTACCGGAACTTTCCAATGGACATTTCCGTTTTCACCGTCCTTATATATTTTACAACTTGTTTGTGTACATCAGATTAAATAATATATAATGTTTTTTTTTAAATTTCAGCGTTACGGTTTTCCGTTACGTAGAAATATAGCATAAAATACTGAGAATTCAATCTCCTACATCATACAACGAAAACCATCTTCTGATTGGTTTGACGTAATCAATTCGTACTATTTCGTATGTTACGTTTCTTATTCAGAAGTTTGAAGACGAAAAACAAGAAAGAGAAAGAAGATTCACATCATCACTTAACGTAATAATTAATGTACAAATCTGCAGAACATACTTCAATAAGTTAAAACAGCAAAACATAGTCTCAATAACAGAAACTGATCGAAACAATGACAGGGGTCAGTCTTAACATGTAGTTGTTCTTATTGCTAGTTCGTGTCAATTTTGATGTCTTGACAATTTGGCGCAGTTGGTTAGCGCACGCAACTTTTAACACTTTCACCTAAGGCTGTTCGAATCCTATCAAAGGCCGTGTTTTATTTTACTTCACGGAACTCAAGAGTAACTTCAATGTAATAGTTTCAATTTACATTTTTGTTTTTTAGATGCTTTTATTATTATTTTTTACAATGACATATTAAAACTATTCAATATATTCACGGGCTACAAGTAGTACGTTAAAATGTTAACAAATGGCAGTAACGAGCACTATTAATTCATATGCTTTTAAGTTATTGAAAAATGCTTCACTAAGATTCATTAAAAAAAAGCACAAGATTGTCAAAGTCCACATATATTTTACAGAAAAAATAGGTAATTCTTTTTAAATACAAGAGTTCTAAAGAGCATTATCAGAAGATATCTTATGATTTAATCATGAAAAAAGAGCTGCTATAAATTAGTGTTGAGGCTACCAAAATTAATATCTTAAAGAAGTACTAAAAGTAAAAATCAATTTTAAATGAATAAAACGAACTGAATGACGTGTTAAGGCATACAGAAACGCCATTCATCACTTATACCATTTCTTTCCATCCATTTTTGCTATCTCTTGTTAGCAATACTAACAAATCAAATACCATCTGTATGTTGAAGGCTTTACAACTCTTGATACATGCATCACAGAAAGAAAAGAAAATGTTTTCCGTAGTCTACTTTAACAGAAGAATTTTTTACTGCAATAAAAAAATACTACCGAAAATGTCCATTCAGGGTGAACTTTAACTTCGGAAGAAAAGAATTTAATTCTTACTTATTCTATGGCTTACGGAACTCGCAAGTTCAGCGCGCAGTAACAAACGATTGCCGTCGGGTTCTATCCCGGGCAACTTCAAGCCAGTTTTCATCACAAACACCTACTTCTCGATCCCTTCTAATACTGTCCTCCCAACGTAGTCTTTGTCTTCCCAACGGTCTCTTTCCCTCCGGCTTTCCAAAAAAGATGGAATATAATCTTAGCTTTTCTTCCAGTCGAGCTATATGGACTGCCTATCTTAGTCGTCGCGATTTCATTATTCTTACAACAGGTGAGTCGTACAGTCTGTGAAGTTCTTCATTATACAGTCTCTCCCATTCTTCAGTCATCTCGTCCCATTTCGGACCGTATATCATTCTCAAGGTCTTATTTTCAGACACTCGTAATTTATGTTCATCTGCTAGGGTCGTCCTCCAACTATCGCAACCGTAAAGTATTACCGGCAGAATAACCGTTCTATATATTTTCAATATTAAATTTATTGATGTTAATTGCAAGGTTGGGAGTTTCTGGACTGAGTAGAAACATGCGTTGCCCGATACTAAACGAATTTTTATTTCTTCCGTTACCTCGTTAAAAACGAGGTTGTACGTTCATACGTACTTGTTACGTATGCTCCCAAGTATTTAAATTTGTTTATTTTCTCTATGTTCTAATCCTTAATTGTTATGTACCTATTTCCGTTATTTCCTCTGCTCCGACTTATTATCATGTATTTTGTTTTCTCTATATTTAGTTGTAGACTTATCTCATCGCACGCTTCTACTAAGACATCGATGTTACTTTGTAGTGCCTCTGTATCTTTCCCTATTAAATCAACATCATCCGCGTACACGAACAGTTGATTCAAGCCATTCAACGTTAGTCCCATTTTGTCCTCTTTTATTTTTAAAATCGCAATTCTAAAGCAAAATTAAACAGTAGTGGTCACAAGGCATTATCTTGTTTCGATCCGTTGCGAATCTTGAAACTATTTGACATATTATTACCAGGGCCCGGGACTTTATAACATATTTTTCATATATATCATGGGATCGAATTCCGCAGTGACATCTCGACGCATCTGGTGAAAATAAACTGAAATTAGCAAATTTGACAGGACATAATTTCACATATTTTACGATTTTTTTTGTTTGTTTTTATAACATATTTCTTCCCTCTTCAGGCAAGATGGCATATTTATCTATAATTTCGTAATTTTCCTACATACAAATAATGATTTAACATTTATCCGGATCTTTATTATCCACTTATTTTGAGAGAGTTGAAACTGGAAACATCCATGACCTCTGTGCAGACACGTCCACAGGATTTTTTCCGGAAGGGGTGGGGGGTGTCCATGCATCTGCGTTATTGTCTGAGCTTGCATGATGTGTACTTTGCCCTCCATTGTTGTACGCACGCAGGAGAATCGCCAGCGAGAAACGAAACAAATTTGAACTGTTGTATTAGTATTATTATTATTATTATTTTTTTTTTTTTTCATTTTACAACGATTAAGAAAAACTTAAAGTTCCGCACTCAAACTCGTAGGTAGTCGGCAGACTTCGATTTTATCAATAATGCGGAAAAGAGGCGGACGTCAAGAAAAGAACCTGGACGTTTATTTTGTGTTTGTCGATAAGAAGTAACAACAATGCTTCGAACGAGTGTTGGTTAATGCAGCGGCTTCTCTTTCATGCCAAGTGATACGGTTTGACGAAGCAATCTCGAATTTGATAGGCGCAATAGTGCTAGTTGATCACAACAATGCCTCCTGTAAAGGAATCGGAGTCGGTCAAACAGAGGTTGCGTTAAAGAATTTGGTAGTGATGTTTTCTCGACAGATGTTAAGATTTTATTTTGCAAGCTATGTTAAATATCTGTTGGATATTCAAAGAGGTCTTCAGTGTTGCAGCATCTAGATACGCTGAAGCACCAGAGAAACTTGCAAACGAAGAAAACGAACGTAGTTCAGGCATTGCTTCAACATGAGGTGTCAGTCCAGGGCAGTCGGCTGTCTTCTTTCTCCCAGGAACTGTGCAAAACATTCATTGCATCTGGTATTCCTCTGTGGAAGCTGGAAGAACGAACCCTTCGTGAGTTTCTTCAGAAGTACTGCGACAGAAAAATTCTTCACGAATCCACTCTAAGGAAGGCCTACGTGGAAAATATACGTGTCATCCGGGATAAAGTGAAAAACAAAAACTTGTGGCTATCAGTGAACGAAATCACTGACTGTTGCGGGCGTTACATAGCAAATGTTGTGCTGGGTATTTTAGAAACGGAACAGGCAGAAGCAGGGAAATATTCCTTGTGCATGTTGAACAGCTGAAGAATGTAAAACATTCAACAAACGCTAGATGCACTGAAAACTCAATATAGATACTATTTCCTGAAGGTGTTCCGCGCGATGGGCTTCTCTTACTTGTAACCGATGTAGCTAGGTATATGCTGAAGGCAGGAAAAGTCTTACGGGTTCTGTATCCGAAAATGGTCCACATAACCTGCCTAGCACACGGACTTCATAGACTATGCGAAGAAATTCGATCAAGGGATCCAACGTACATAGATTTGTGTCAAACATAAAAAAATAAATTCTTGAAGTGCCCATCACGACGACAAGCGCTAAAAGAAGCTACATCGGATATTCCTTCGCCACCATAGCCAGTTGTGTTGCGGTGGGGAACATGGCTCTCAGCAGTTCAATATTACTGCACCAATACTAACACTCTTTCCGAAGTAGTTGCTGGTTTGGTAAGTGAGTGCCACATCTGTTAAGTGTTGTTCAGCAATTACTTCAAAATACAGAACTGAAAGACGATATTGCTTACATTTCTTCGAATTTCGCGTTCCTCGCATCGTGCATTGAGCAACTGGAGAAAAAAATGTTGTAAGTGTGCATGAATCACTTGAATTATAGAAATTATAGTAGACATGAAAACAAAGTTGTCAACAGTGAGGGGGCAAACAGCAGATTTGGTTAGAGAGCAATTCAGAGCCATCTTGAACATCAATCCTAGATACAGAACTTTCACCACCATCGCCGGTGTCCTCAGCGGTGACGGGAGATCAACTCTGGAAAGTGCTGAGGAAGATTTGGCACCTGCAGATGTAACATTTTTTTAGGTTAGCTCCAGTTACATTGTGCTACACGGAACGTACATTCTCACGCTACAAGTCGCTGTTGGTAGACAACAGGCGATGTTTCACGGAAGAGAACTTGAAGATAACTTTCGTTTCTCACTGCAATGCTTGAGGTTATTAAAATTAAAAATTTGTGAACTTTCTTCGTTTATATGCCTACGTATTATCATTTTTTAAAAGTATTTCCTTTGTGTCAGCGACAGGTTTTAACACAGATTTTATACAGTTATTTTTTTTTTCTTGTATATAAATTTGAAAATTAAGCAATACTTCCAACAAATAGGGAAATTGTGGCAGAAATGTGAATGCAACCAAGGATAATTGCAAAATAAATACCACGATTTTTCAAATGTTTCTCCACATATTCTCCGTTATAAATTTCACTTAATACACCATCCACACTTTGTCGATATTGTGTGGAAAACACAGAATTGAATTGTAAATGAAAAAAGGGAAAGTTCTGCTTTGCATATATTTGGAATACAGTGGGATTTTTTTTCAATTTTTATGACATATTTTTAATTTTTTGTGACATATTTACGTACATACTTCACACTTTTATAAGACATAAAGTTCCAGGTCCTAATTATTACATATCCGTACTCTGCTTATGGGGTCGCTGAGACACATCCTCAGAAGTTGAACAAGTTTCTTCGGAATTCCAAATTGTACCAGGATATTGTATAACTTTTCCCTTTTGATAGAATCATAAGCCTTCATAATATCAATGAACAGCTGGTGAATAGTCCCATTGTATTCCCATTTCTTCTCCAACATTTGTCTCAAAGCGAAAATTCGGTCCAACATGGATCTATTTCATCTACGTATACACTTAGGCGAGTTAGCAGTATATTACTCAATACTTTGTAACATGTTGGGAGTAACGAGATTCCGCGGTAATTATTACAGTCCGATTTATCGCCTTTTTATAACCTGGGACTATTATTGAGATTTTCCATTCCTTTGGAAGCTCCTTCTTTCTCCTCATAGCGTTGATCAATTTATGCAGTTCCTTGGTTAGCGCTGTTCCTCCCGCTTTATCTAATTCGGCTGAAATATTGCCTATTTCGGATGATTTGAAATTTTTAAATTTCTTTATCGACATTTCGACCTCGATCTCGCTACGTTCGGGTATAGATTTCAAATTCCTCTGTTTGTTCTCCGTTGTGTACATTAAGAAGTTTGTTGAAATAACATTTCAACACATCGATAATTTTAGTCGGATCCGCCTGCAGATTAATCCTCCGCATTAATTTCTAATCATCCCTAACCTCGGTTGGTAACCTTTTCCTAAAGAGTTCTTATTATTTGTTCAAATCTCGTATATCATTTGTCTTCCCGTTTTCCTCTATCACCTGAATCTTCTGCGTCATATATTCTCGCTTTTTATTTCTAAACCCACGTGTGGCGTTGCGTTTCGCGTTACTGTAATGGTCGGTATTTGTTTCGCTTTTATTACTTAGCCATCGCCGCCTTGCTTGTTTTCGTTCCTCATGAGGTTAAGGCATTCATCATCAAACCAAGGCTTGTTTTTCTGGTGTTTCTTCTCACCTACACGTTCCTTCGCTGCGCCCGTCACTGTATCACGAATTATCTCCCACTAATTTAGGCTTATATTATCTAATCGCTTAACTTCGAATTTAAGTTATTTTGATCCTTTGCTTTCTCTGTTCGCGATGCATAACTTTCCCTCACTTTTCTGGTCACTAACTGGTGATCGGTGTCTCCTTCCGCTCCTATGGTAAACTTTATTTATTTATTTTTTTTATATATATATATGGGCCAGTCTATTAACTTTGGACTTCGGCCCGTCATGATTCGCCTTTAGCTGTTAAAATCCACACCCATGCCAGGACTAGAACCCGGCACATTCGAGCCGATTGCCTACCGCCGCAGACCGCCGGCACCTTCTGCTCCTCTGCACAAAAAAGGGTATACATAAATGTAATGAAAAACGAATCTGAGCTCAGGTTTGGACAATACAGAAGACTTCATAAATGATCCATAGTAATGTTAGCGAAGAGAAGAGGTAGACGCTCTACCCATTCTCAAACATTCTTTGCGATTCTTTTTTTTTTTTTTCAAATTAAAATATATTAGAACTAATACATGATGAAGTAATTCTGAAAAATTCATCAATCTCTAAAAGTAGTAAATATATTTTTCAAGAAGACAAGCAATTGTACACAAAAGATTGAAGTCAAAGGTGATAGAATTGTACGCCTCAACTACATCTATGAATGCTAATCTCTTTTGGTTCGAATTAACCAGAGCCCAAATTTGAATTCTGAGACATTGACTGTTTGATAATGTGTATTTAAACCTAAAATCCTTTGTGCTTAAGATACTGGAGAGATATTTAGCTAAAGGTACACAGGATGCTTAAAATCGAAAATGATGGGACGCTTTATTTATGAACTTTAGGAAGACCGTAAATTATAGGTAAGGACGGACCTGGAATAAATAACTTATGTTACCTGTGCCTCTGATAAGAATCGAACTGTATGGCATGTTTTACCTGCTTTCAACAGTATTAAGTCTATTGTTAGGTATTTCCATCAAACGGAAAACACACAGAAAACACAATATTTCACAGTGTTGGAAAATATTTGTAATTGCAGTAAAAAGTACACTGGCATGAGCAAACGTTGGCCGCTTTCTTGGAATAAGTGAAATTGAAAAAGACGCTAACACTGAAAATCTTGTTTTAAGCCCTCGAAACATTTACGCAACGACCAATATCAAATAGCATCGGTTAGAATACTTCAGAAATGCAAAAGAAATATTGGTGGGTCTTATAACAGTTCCTTGATAACAGTCAAGGAAGCATGTTATCATTTACAAAAGTCCGGAACTAGATACAGACAAAGGTAATTGGCACAAATCATGGTGTCCTTTCCTAGAAGATTTGCTCAGGAAACAAGAATAAATACAATGTCCAACTCAGTAGCCTGTATTACTTGTATATACTGTATCTTATTACTGGTACACAAATTACAAATTAAACTCCCTTTATGGTTCACATTATAATGTACAATGTACATATTTCTTTTGATCAACCAATATTGAGTCAGTGTCACGTTTCTCAATTCAATAATTTTTTATTCACATATTCATCTCTTGAATTTGAACTTATTTGTGGCCACAAGTACATACCTTGAATTAATTGTAATCGTCCTCAACGGTACACAACTTTTTCTTATGTGAAGACGTCTTTCGGTATTTTCCTGATGGCTTCATCAGCACCGACAAGTTTTATGTAAAGAATGATATGTGTAATTAAAGAAAGAAATATAGCGCAAAAAAATATAAAATAAGTTGGCAGCTGTAAAAATGCTGTTATGTGTATAATGTATACTTTATAATATCCTATATTTTGGATTCAACTATTTATCTCCCAACTGTTGCCAGGTAGTAAAATACTTAACACGTGAACTGTGTCTGAAAATTGTGAACATGTTGATCAACATATGCGTGGAAAAACCATAGTTCTATTTTACATACATGTGTATGGAAAATTAAATTGAATAGTGTACTGAAAAAACACGTAAATCACCAATTATACGTATTTAATTATACACTTAACTTTATTATAAAATCACACAGCAAGCGTTACAGTTTTAATGTTCTAACATCTTCCTCAGACGAAACACTAATCAACGCTAACAGTTCATAAAAAGCACCAGAAGGCCAAGAGATCCCTTTCTACGTCATCCGCCAATCACATCCCAGAATCAGTTTACTTTTCAAAACTTAAAAAAAAAAAAAAAAAAAAAACAGTGAGATTTTTTTTTCCGCAAAGTTTGTTACAGCGGTCTAGTTGACTAGGGAGTGTGGACTGTGAGCGATGGTCTGTGACTGGTTAAAATTTCTTTAGTTTTTGGAAAATAAACGGATTCTGGGGCGTGACTGGAGAATGTCTTAGAAAGGGATCTCTTGGCCTTCTGGTGCTTTTTAGTGTTTCGTCTGAGGAAGATGTTAGAACAGTGAAACTGTAACGCTTGCTGTGCCTTTTTACAATAAAGTTAAGTGTATAGCCTTGTCAGCCTGTTTTAATTAATTTAAGTATGGATACAAGGGCTCAATGCAATTAAAATAATATGTATGTTACTCGATTTAAATATGTATACATGTTTATGGGAAATTAAAGGGAAACAGAGTTCTGATAATTGAAATAGTGATCGACATTTAGAGGAATAATACAGAAGTTTGTGTATGTACATGTTTTTCAAATTAACATGCATTGAGGAATTCGTTGCACTGCCATCTCGTCTTAATGTGTTGACGTCCCATCGCGTACTACGAATGTCTTGTCTAAGCTAATCTCTGACAGCTCCCGCCCTTTTGCTACAGTCAAACCTTATGAATGTGATGAACTAACTATAAATAACGCTTCGAAAGCAAAGCAAATCGAGCGGTTCCGTAGTCTCATAAGTGTTCCAAAGGAGCTTCGTTCGATTTCCATCCAGGTTAATTTTTTTATGTAAGTTCCCCCCCTTCCCCCCAAGTTTCTTCTTTCCTGTCCTGCCAAAGCTATTTTAACCTTGATTCTTGTAAACTAGGCTGCTGAATGCAACCATATTTAAAGCTTTTGATCTTAATTTGCTAAACTTTCATCAAGTTGTCACACTTGTCAAGAAAGCTTGATTCACTTTTGAGTCAGGCCAAAATTGTTATGTGGGATACATGCATTAGATATTGGCATGCACACGGCTGTTGAATATTCACGTGAGAAATGTAGATTCTTCGATATACTTGTAATTAGCTTACGGTGTAATTTCAAACTTGTTTTTATACAGAGGGTACGTGGTGTGGTAAAAGAGCATGTAAACGCGGTAAACGATCACTGGTGATACAATAACATCCATATATGAAGAAAGAGTACGTTATTTAAGGTAACGTAACATGCGTTATATAAAGTAACACTCACCAATTCTGTTCTCCCATTTACAAAGTGTACAATTATCACGCCATACATTAGAAGTGACAGTGTCGCAGCGGTCATCCTCTGCTTTTACCTACATTAGAAACAAAATAATGTTACAATTTAAATATAAATCTTACTTTCTGAAAAATTAATGAAGTAAATTAACTCAAGAAATTGAAAATGCACTTTGGTACTCATATGTTGCTAACATCCAAACATCCAATTCATATTAAAAGAATGCTCTAATCTTCGGTTTTATTCTGCGAAGTAAGTAAGTAAGGAAGGAAGTCACTTACTTGTTTGCTTACTCACTCACTTACTTATTTACACACACGTACGTTTGAGTTACGTACAGTATCTAAAAAAAAAAAAACGTTTTTAATTTAATTTGCTTCCATATATAGTTTTATTTATTTATTTGCAATGTCGAAGTTAATGCCATAACGGTCTTCCTCTTCCATTTAACCATGTACATCACCTCTATTATCTCATTTTGCAAAGAATAATGTTTGTTTTTAACTTAATATAATGGAAATAATTAAGAAATAAGAATGAACACTATGTTAATATATGTAACTACACAGAGAAAACTATTATTTTTTTTGTAAAGTTCAAAAACGTCCACCCTTTGCTGCTATTTGCAACCAGCTGGGTTCCAAACGATCCGGACATGCATTCACGAAAATGTATACGAACAGTTAAAAACACATAAAGCCCACATTGCATTCTCTTTATTCTCATACGCATCTAAAGCTAAGGCCGGGACAGGGAAGGGGAAAGGATGTGGGAAGATGTCGACCAGGGCCTAAGTTGAAGGTACCATCCTACCTTGGAGTTAAACGGCTTAAAGAGATATGCTAAACTTTTTTATATACATATTGAGAATCAATGTCCGCTAAGTGAGGACGTAAATAACAAAAATAATACTGAATGTTCTAAAACAAGGATCGCAAGAACTCGACAGAAGTCTACTGATCAACTCGAAGCTGACGACGGTAGTCCGCGCTTACTTTTATGGATGATATTAGAGAGTAATTGATTTTCAGATTAGAACGGAGAAAAAATATAAAAAAGGAAAGACGACAGAAAAGAAAAAGCCCTTCATGGTAAAGATCATAACACAAATCATAACACAAGTCGAGTTTATTACCTGGTTGTAAAACGTTAATTTTGTTAAAAAGAAATGGAACAGTTTCACTTTTGTTTTCTTGTGCTACGAAGTTCTCTAATAATTTTTAAATAAATCATTAAGATTTAGTAACCGTGTAAAAGCCTTGGGTAAAAACCCTGAAACTGAATAAGTAAGCAACGTGTTTTTCTGTGCTACCCATGAATGCATTTGCTGCCTTTATTGCAGTGGTTATTAGAAAGAATTTCACTTTAAAAAGTATTGTAAACTGATAGGTCGATGCTCGTACTGGGTCTAAAGATGAGCAATACTTTGAAATCAGTTTCTCCTGTCAATAATACTCTTTCTCAATTTATATAAAAATAATCTTCATCAAAATAGCAATGATTAAAAGTAGAGATCAATATACTGTTTAATTGACGAACTTCATTCAAAACGGGCACTCTTCAGACGGTGGCACATGAGAGTAAAAAGTTCGGAACGAGCATAGTAGTAATATAAGAAGTCTGTTAGGATAGTGAAGATAGCATACGACAAGACTAATAAATACACTTTGTACTATTGGGGGATAGGAGTCACAGTTAAGGATAGTTTCAAAACGATCTGCACAAGAATTGAATTGCATTGCTATTAATGTCCTAAACGAACTGGTCAAAGACGGGACCTACAGCTTTTGGTAAAGTGGGCTTCGAACCACTCCGTTCAATGGACTTCGGCGCGATCTGAACCCGTAACAACACGCACCGAAGGCGATCCCGCTCATCTCTCGGCCACCCCAACGTTTGCACAAGAGTTTGTGATGAATTTACTGGTAGACATCAGGGTT
>JAGDQP010024610.1:0-24344 GCA_022664845.1 Lepisma saccharinum | reverse complement strand
GACCTGTTAAATCTACTCAAACGTCTTACAGGAAGAACCTGCAGTTTCTCACCAATAGCTTTAACACTTATAAATCATTTCTCAAACCTGTGTTTACATACGGACACATCGCTTGGATATAAGCCCCACTCACTTTCTACAATACGTTGAACATTCTCGAATGATATTCCTTCCATATTGCTCACACAATTGAACTACCCAGTTTCATAGTCCATCACCATTCCACACATACTTCATCATCTCGACATATTACAAAAGTACATAACCAAACACTATGAAAATGTCCATCCTTTACTATTAGACACACTCATCAGGGAGCTACGTATAATCCACAAACCCACCGCTAATCACCTGTCCCATATCCCTACTCATATGCATAATTATCGCTACATACTTCCCGATAAATACTTCGCCTCACCCCTTTTTCAACCTAACAACAACCGTATTTCATAATCCCATCTGTCCCGCAGTAACGCATTAAGTCTAATAGGCCTCATACAGTCTCCCATTATTCCTCTAATTTGCCTCGGGACAAAAGATAACATGTATATGTCTATATTAATGCTTCCTTTGGTGTGAGTGTGACATGCTAATACTTCATTTTTCATATATCGCCATCCTCAGTTTCCAGCACAATTAATGATTACGATGTTAAATGGTAATATTCCTGAGTTTATGAATAAATGAAAAATAAATTATAGTTCCTGTAAGTATCTCAGCCCATCCACATTTCCTAACTCCTTACATTCCTCAATAATCCCTTCCCAAAAGGAGGGCATAATCCTCTAAGTGGGTACTAGACTTGGCCTAAACATAGCTATTTGGTTAAAAAAAAACTTAAAGAGATTTTTTATTATTATTATCAAGTATTTTATTGTATGATCTTTTAAGTCTTACCTATGATTATTTAATCTTGGGAATGAACTTGATTACAAAGTACTTGATTATTAGGCGATTCTTGGCTCTCTTATAATACATCCATACTAATCATATGTTGCTGTAGGGACTATGTTGTACGTATGATACACCCGTTTTTAAGCATGTAAACATGACCCATACGTATTTAAGCATATTGTGGTGTACACCTCTCAACTTTGTTTTTTCTTAAAATTTATTGTAAAATTGAGCTTGGTTTTGTAAGTGGCAACGCTTGTTCTAGAAGCTCTATAATTTCAAACCCTCATGTAGGATGACTAACTCTGATTGGCTAGTAAAAGCGGGAAAGGTGGCTGGTGACGCCAACTGACGGCGTGCTCTGGCAGTTGACTAAGAAATACGTTTGGTGAAAGGAGCTGATTTCCGTATCGCCATATTTTTGTTGAAAGTTATCGTAATTCAGATAGGGAGGTTATTTTTTATTTATTATAAAGCTTTCAATAAGTAGTGATACGAATATAATTACGCAAAAAGCATATCTATGATTCTGTGTGTTCGTTCTTTAATTCTTTCAAAGATAAATGACAGTGAAAAGTGAAAAAGGGAAAAGAGAGTTTTCATGTGGTGAAGGATTAACATCGTGTGTTGTTCTCTGTGCTATTTTATGTGGAGTACTTGTGTGTTATTCCTAGTAATAGTAGTAGTAGTATGGGAGTAGTTAGAATCTACGTAAGATCTTGTTTCCTTTTCAAGATATTAAATATTCCCTATTTCACTGAATATAAAGAGGATTTCGTGTCTACTTATATCTACATATCGCAGGTTGAGGGATCAGTATATTTGGCGAAGTTGAAAGATACGATTTGTGCTTCCAGTAATTATATAGTAGGGGAAAGTTGTAATTCTTGAAACATTTTTTTTTTTCATTTTTTTATGTTGAATAACTCAACTAGGTTAGTTGAATTCCTGGAAATTAGATCAAGTAGTCAGTTACAGGATATTAAGAAAAAAAAAGAGTTTTTTAACTACTTAGTGATATGAAGTATACAGGGGACGTCATCCCTGAGGAAGTTCCTTATTGTCTTTCAATTAAAGACGTCATAGAGAAAACATATGTAAGATTTCCTTTCTTGCGTATTCAGAAGACAACAATTCCAGTAATTACATTATATGAATTTTGTTATTAATTTTTCAGTTCGTCTAAAAAGAAAAGAAGAAAAAAGAAAAACAATAAATAACATTATTTCTATACCAAACTTCTGACATTTTCATTGAACTTAAATAAATCTAGGATAGTACCTTCCTCAAAACTTTTGCAGCATTTTGGTATTTGTGAATCCTTAGGTTGAGAACCACAGGTGAATGTGTAAGGAAAACGAAGAGTGGTATGGTAAGTTTAAATTTTTGTGTGATGATATGATTTCTAAAATAATTACACTTATATGACCTTTCACTCGATTAATGATGGTGTCGCTTCCCTGTTATTCCTTATTAAAGGTCAATTTCCAGATGCTAATATAAAAATTCAGATAAATATGTGTGGGCTAGAGTTATTTTGGTGTTTTATGAGTATGAAATGCTATTTTTAACTGCAGGTTTGGAAAGATATTTGGCAAGGAACCTTTAAATTTCTTGCGACACCTGAAATCAGTTTGCCTATTGGGATTTTAGGAAAGTAGCTATTAGAAACGGAATCTGATCGTCATTTGTTGAAACGTTATTGGTGGATGGGAAATGCGCTTTCATTTGTTTTTGTTTATTCCAGCCGAGGGAGTAGGTTTATATATTTCGTGTAACGTTTTTATTTTAAGAAAAACTGAAGAATTGCAATGACGATATTAGTTTATAGGAAATTGCTTACATTCACTTGAGTTTCATTTAACTAAATCTGATGGGTCCAAGAGTGATTCGGTTAAACGAAAATTCGGTTAGGCTAGAAACATAGTGATTGACATACTGTAGTTTGGTATTGTACAACACGTTAAAAGAGCAACTTATTTTAAAATAAACAATTTTTCAAACATAGGCCTACCACTGTAATGTTAAAGTACAATACAGTACAGTACATGCTACTGAATTTACAAAGAACTTTAAAAAAACAGTGTCTTTTCTTATTTTCGGCTTCATTATTGACCGTAAGAGTACCCGTTGCCTACTCTATTATACCGGGTGAGCGTTACCTATAGAACGTTACCGGCGAGGCCGCTTTTAAGTTCCATAGACGTGCAGATTTTGCAACTGGGCGTCAGACGGAATGTTGTGCTAGAGTGCTAGAATGTTGAAACTTGCAACGTTTGTTCCTTTTCTCCCCCTTACCTCACAACTTAAGGCGCTACGACGTAAATGTACGTTGCTGACCTAAAAAGAGCATCCGTAGAATGTCGAAAAGTCGTGCTTACGGATGTCCGATGACATCCGTATTTGTCCTTTAAATGCCCATTGCTGTCCTAAAAAGGACGTCCATAGAATGTCCAAAAACCTTGTGTACGGATGTCCGATGGATATCCATATTTGTCCTTCAAATGTCCGTTGCGGATCTAAAAAGGGCGTCCGTAGAATGTCCTAAAACTTTGCGTACGGATGTCCGATGGACATCCCTACATCTCCTATATATGTCCCTTTCGTACCTAAAAAGACGTCCGTCGGATGTCTACAGGAGTTGCGTATGGATGTCCTACGGACATCCATTGGACATCCGCGGGATCTTTTTCGGACATCCTATGGACATCCGACATGTCCGCCAAGGAGATCCTAAGGATATCCATGGGATGTCCGTGTGTTGTCTGGGATATATGGGAAATACTTATCATAAAAGTGAACAATGCAACAATATTCTCCCATTTTTCTCAGCATATGAAAAGTTTAGTTTCTACCATAGATTCTTCTTATATAAGTATATATTATGTAAAAAAACATAGATTTTTATCTGGTCACCCACCAGACATTGAGATTCAAATATTGATAAATTTGAATTTTTTGGAATTAAAAATCATAAAAAGTTACGGAAATATACATCTGCCCTCATATTCTGTATACAGTACCTTGAACATCCCTTGATATGTAGTAGTGTACAAAACATTGACATTCAACCTGTTTCGTGCGAAAAAAAACACCACGAAAACAGGTAATTTTTTCTTTCCAGACAATCACATTTGGATACCATTTATGACCAATTCGATGACATTTTAGGTTTTTGTGTAGAGAACTAAAATTATAAATCATCCTTTAAAGAAAGAAATGTTTGTATTTTTCTTTGAATGTCCTATGATAAACTAGTCCGTAGATATATCATTTTTCGTGAACCTCTGCAAACACAAATTTTGAAATTCACCGGAATATAAAGAACGGGTAAGGGTAAGGATAAAATAAAAGAATATTCAATATTTTAAATTATTCGCATCTTGGGGAAATGAGTAACATATTTACAAGAGATCAAAGAACCCATACTGGACCAATTCAAATGAACTGACAATCAAAATAAAAATAATATTTTTGTTTGTCATAAGCCATAAAAAAGAACTATTTTTTCGTAGCTTCTTAGAACATTTTTTAAATTTGCATTTAAATTTAGGTGTTATCTTCTCTACCACAAGGTTAAAATCAACATTCCTTAATAAATATTCACTAACAAACACTTTTAGCTATTTGAAGTCTAAATTTATTTTCTAGGTCACTCAGTAAAGTAAATTATGTGCTGAAATTCACACATTTCTGTGAACATCTGGGTAAATTTTTAAAGCTTCGATTAAATTAGACGTTGGGATAAAAGTGTTTGTATCATTGAGTGCAGTTTATATGTCGAGCGACGGAGAATCAATCTCACAAATTATTAGAGACAATGAGGTAAAATTTTTCACATCTACTCAGATACAGAAAAAAATCATGCCAAGTTTCATGAAAATTTGAGGTGGTAGGTCTCATAACCTGGGAAACTGATATGGAATGGCTCAAGAATCTTCAAAAATCTATAATCGCTCTCTCGTAGCACGGAGTATGTTAGAATATTGTACACTGAATTCTCCATCGAATCCTTGTTATTTCAAAGAAAAGGCACTTTATTTGGGTTTTAAACAGCAAATATCAGTGTAAGGTTTATGTCTAAAATCTTAAAATGACACTGGAAAAAATATTTTATTACTTTTGTCTATTAAACAAATTTACCTTTGTACTGACGGAATTTACCTTGTACTCACAATATTTTAAAATATTTTTACTCAAGAAATTTAAACCCTTTATTTATTAACTGCTCATGACGAATGGAGGTAACGTCAACCAGTGATGTGATGCTGTAAGACTTACCAATGAAGCAGTTAGGTTTACAATGTCCACATTTCTCTTATTTTTAACAAATAACATTGTTAAAGCTATTTTACTCTATTTCGTATTTCCTCATATTTTGGCCATATTTAATTAAAATCCTGGCTCTCGTGACGTCCTAGTCTTTATGTACGCACATTTGTTTTGCTGTGGTTAAGAGGAGCTTTCACCCATTGTACTGACAGAACTCAAATCACAGGTTTCAAGACGAGGACACTCGATGACTAAATGTTACCTGAAGTGTTCATTTTTTTTTTTTTTTTTGTATTTCGCTGATTAACGCTTCCATTTAGTTGCCTACAAAACTCGACAGAACGTTTTTAATTCTATTTACGATTGAAATGCCAGAGCACGGATATAAGGCATCCATATGTTCTTCTTTAAACATTGTATAACAAAGAAAACAACCCATGAAATGGTTGTACGACGAAATGAAAAGATAGTCCAATATAAATAAGTACTGTATAAATTGTTTCTTTGGTGAATTAGAAATCCCTTAACGTGCTTAATATGTGTTTGTGTGTAATATTTAATCATATGAGAATTAAGCATTAAGCGCTTATGGAGTGCCATATTCGAGAGCGAAAGGGGGGGTGCCATGTTTTGCAATTTTTCTTAATGAGGGGTACTTAAAAATATGTTTTTAGATATATCAAATTAAATTACACACTTAGTTTTATGATTAAATAAAATCTAGCTTGATAAATCAAAGTTTCAATATACCACAGGAGCTGTTTTTGGAATTTCATGATGAAATCAATTTAATATTTTCTGAAAATGACATGCGTTGCTATATTTTTTTCAAATATCACATGTTATTAATCACCAACAACGGCACGAGCTAAAGGTACAGTAAGGAAGATTGTATGACCAATACTTCGGAAAACTGACATCATTACTGCACACGTAGACTTGCGTATTGAAATAGTATAACTTATTTTCACTTATTATATTTATAGTATTGCACGTGCTACAAACAAAAATGTAACATTATTTTTATTACGTACTGTTTAAAATATTTTAAAATTAATATAGTCAGAAAACATATAGTCACCTTGTCCATTTTCCAATTATTTAAATTTCGTAGCTAATGTAACAAATCTTCAGAAACGCATTTTAATTGATTTTTAAAATAGCTCACTGCACCATATTATAACAAAACACTAGTTTTCAATTGTAAAAAAAAATATTTTGTTAGTGCACTATACAACCAACGTCTTATGTTCTAGCTATAGAAATAACATTGCTTGCTGCTGGTTACATTTTGTTATAAAGCGGTCCCTGTTTTACTTAAATAGCAGTTTTTTCGTCTTTGTGTTCGTATTATTCTGAAAAGAATTTAAATGTATTCAAAGAACAGTAATAAGTAAGTAAGAGTATTAATACATAAGATATTTATATAACAAGTTTCATTACGTCTTATTTTGATTTATTTGTGTACGTTATCTGTCGACTTGCTTCTTGAACTCGTATGTAGGCTTCACGTTTCTCACGCCTTCTGCCCTGTAAATTGCTTCACACAGTTTTCTATAGATTCAGTGTGACACAGCCACTGTGGCACTTTCATGGGAACGTCTACAAACTTTTTTACGTCTGCTGTAGTAAGTTTACATGTGA
The DNA here is from genome assembly GCA_022664845.1 of Lepisma saccharinum. Taxonomy (NCBI): domain Eukaryota; kingdom Metazoa; phylum Arthropoda; class Insecta; order Zygentoma; family Lepismatidae; genus Lepisma; species Lepisma saccharinum. The sequence goes on along the minus strand of JAGDQP010024610.1, from coordinate 17,534 downwards.
AGGGTTTATAAACTCCTCGAGACCAGTCGATCATCTTTAACAGGGACGAAGCATTTGGGGTTGATGGCAGTTGTTTTCCTCGAACGTACAGAGGATCTCCTTGTAGTGTAACATCATCATCTCTCAAGTTAAGTAGCATTTGAACACCAGCTCTTCTCTCCTCAATGTCATCCAGACAAAAGAGTGTCTGAATTACAACTTCACGGAAAGCATACCTTGCTGAGCGCCGGATCATTGGAATCACTGCATCCACAACAACCGTCTTTTGCATTTTAAGTTGCTGCAGCTGAAACAAGATGTGGCGTGGCACTTCCACCCAGCAGTGCTTGACTTTGATGTTGAACCAGCATGGATAGTACACTCCAAATATGTACTTCACTATCCGTCTCAGATTTATGAGATATTTGCCGTTAAGTCCGTGTTTAAAAACAAGACGACAGAATCTATTTGCTGTCGTCAATCATCTTGAATGACTTACTGGACAAATTTCAAGAAGGGCCAGATCCAATGGAAGTTTTCCTGTGTAACCTGATATCCTTACGCCTGATCAGTAGATAAATATTTTATGATATTTTGTTGCTGCGCGATAAGACGTTCTCTAATTGGGAGTTTTTGAAATGAAGGTAAGATTTGAGGTTCAGTGACCGTATCTAGTATCTTACCAATGTTAACTGTCCACTAATTGTTCGACAAAGTTCTTCCATCGAGTGCTGCGATTAAGTGTCGCGAAGGTAACTGGTTGGTGTGAAAAGCACAAATGCACCAATATGAATTACAGCCAAGTTTGATCTGCACCCAGAGCATAATACCACCTTCTCAAAAACAATATTGTAATTAGTAGAATCACCTCCAGTTGCCTGTAAGCTTTCATCAATGTCCCTTTCCTTTATAAAAATCTACAAGATTATTAGCGTTAATTTCAGCTTGTTTTTATTGTCACAGTTTTTGGCAGTGTGAAATGATAGAGGTATCGTCCACCTGGCTCGCTGCATACAGCAGAATAGTGTTGTTCTCTTATAATGCCAGGGAATGTCTGATTTGAATTTTCAGCTTTCAGCACAACGTTTGTAATATCTCCCTACCTTCAAAGTATTTACAGTCGATTTTACCTTCCTTTAAAAATATTGAAATTCCTGACCCATGCCTTTCATTATTTTTCTTCAGTTCTATTGATTGTTTGTGGCCAATCACAAGTCTTTGGTCTTGGTCGGCTATCAAGCTAGCATCCATAAGAGCGGCAGTAGATATGCCAGCTGTGGCAAGCAAGCTGACACCATATGTAATGCTCTGCATAGCAACATTATGTATATTTATCGCGCTGTATTTTCGTTCCTTGAAATTGGAATGTGCTCTTGAATTTCATAATTTGCGTTCATACTTTCCATCATCTCCCTTTTGTGTGCAAGCGTTTGTTCCTCATTTTAACGATCACTATCAGGGATTTCAGTTTGTACAATTGAAACGTTCCGTTTACGTCTCTGTTCACATTCACTAAATCGTGCTCTTTGATCCTCCAAGTGCTTCTGTTTTCTGCCATGACACTTATTCTCAAACACATCTGCCAAACCAATTTCATGGGGTCCAATAGAGTCAGTCTTTTCCCATTGTCCTTTTATGAAAAGAAGTTATAGGGATCTACATCTCTTTGGAACAAGTACAATAAATATTATTTTATTTTTTGTAACCAGCAGTTTGGGGGCAAATTAATTCAGAACACAAAACTATTCTAAACTTGCAATTGAAGATGTCAAAATGTTTATCAAGTCTTGAAAGAAAAGCCTCTTTGATATCTAACTTTCCCCTCCCAAGATTTCCAGCGTCTTCTTTAAAATTGTAACCCGTGAATTTATCACTGGAACAACAATAGAACTATTCGCTCTTTCCCACTTCTCAAGCACTTGGGGGCAAATGTCTTTTGCAAGTCAGGCTAAACGATAGTTTCCGCTGTCTTTATCACTTGGCTTCCTTAGCAGTAAACCATATCTGAGGACATCGCATAATGTTGGAAGTACAGAGGATAATAATTATCTTCAATTTCCAATAGAATTACTGATATGCGTAAATGAATTAAGTCGTGTTCTTCTTTTAGAAGTCATTGCACTCGAACTTTAAAAAGTCACGATCTTAATAATAAAGTAAGAAAGTCGAATTATTTTTGCAAAAGTCTAGAGATACTAAAGTCAGAATCACTAAAATACACATAAGTATTCTACCTGAAAACTTTATAATGCTTGGGCGGTCTCCACCTTTTATAATATTCAGAGTTAGATAATAATTGTGAAAACTTGTGTATGCGTTTAAGAAAACTGAAAATATATCTAACTTAATAATTCTGGGATACCAGTTTAACACAGGTATTTAAACTCTATCTTAGGAAGCTAAACGAGGTGAAAAGGTTTTAACAAGTATGTGTTTCTGCTAAAAAAAATAAGGAAAATACTAGAGCTATCTATGAAGAAAAATGTTAAAAAAGCACAAAAACTGAATTTTTTTATTGTTATATACCTATCCATGCTACATTATATTGTATTTGTAAATATATGCTTCGAATTAGAATCCTATGTCGGAAACTATTAACGCCTCTCATTTTAGGAATTTGAAAGTTGGAAACATTGACAAGACCTAGTGACTAAGGATAATCCTTGAGAAACCTCAGTCAAGATGGCCGCCTTCGGGATCAAACCCAAGATCTACCGAACACGATGCTTAGGCTCTACTATCTGAGTTACGTCTACTCGCTGCATTCTTAATAAAGTATGTACTATTTATAAAGATTTTTTTTCATTTTATAAAAAACGTAAAGCTATTTTTGCATTAAATTCATGTTTGTCTCATAATCACATACGGAGATAAATTTGCGCTTTTAAGCAAATTTCGTCAAGGTGAACTTGCAACAAATATTTTCGGAGGTAGTGAGAATGTGCTTGTATTTTATCCTTATTAAATGTAATGTAGACATGAAGTTTCACATTTTGATTTCACAATTATTGTCGTATATCCTAGTGATAATGTATTAGGCACCTTCGCTAAAAAATGAGTGGACACCTTACTGTGATATGTGGGATGCCTATTTTGAGAGATCAGTTTAAAGACCCATATACCAGTTACGTATAGATTTAGCTTCATGTATTTCCATCAGTACGGGCATCATAGTCCGACATTCATTTGTGCAAAATATTGATTATCTGTTTCTTTTAATTATTCCACAATGGCTCCTATAGATCAACATGTGTTAAATCTTCCCTTAATCCACTATATGCCCCTCGATAACCCGAACTTTGCAAAATCCATATATTCGATAACATGAAATTTGTCTTTTTCCTTTTAGATTCGAGTTATTGAGGTTCTACTATATAGACTGCAGTGTGTAATAGCGACTTGTGTACATATTGAAACTAATCCTTCTTTTCGCTCACCTCACCCATTAGTCTACGTGCCTTTGCAAGCAAAGTTTAAATGTAATTCGTCCTCTTACTTCTAATTCATACTGATAACCTATTTTATAAAGAAATATTTCGATAAATGTATAGCAAATAATTTAATGTAGTTTTGATGGTCCTAGCCACAACCAGTCTTGCCAAGTAACGAAGGTTTCGGAAAACTAATAATTATATATTTTACATGTTTCTTGTCTGGATAAAACTCGCACCTTTGGTCTAAGTCTGTGATGTCTGTTAGCTGATCTTCTTGGTAATAACTCTCCCACGCATGGAGTGAGGATCGTAACGACCAGTATTCGCATGGTAAAACTGAGAAAATTCTTGTTAATCCACAATCAGAATGTCTGACATCGATTTCGAAAACATGTAACTTAGTGATTGCCCATCCGAAGTCCACAATGTTACCGACTCTCCTAGAAAGGCTGCTGGCTGATATTTTTCTATTTCCTTCAAAGAAAATTCTACGTTTTCCTCCAAGCTCTAATGGGCATAATTCGTAAACGTCCTACAAAACGAATGAAAGTTTCTTCCTAGAAAAGTTTAACATAGATAAACATAGTGTATTGCTATAAAGTTCCAAATGTATCTGACAAGATGTAATTTTCTATTAACGTGAAAACGAATACATATTACAAACATTATTTTGTGGATCAACGGCAATTTTGTTGAAACAATTTCTTTGTTCTGTTCATTCTTTTTCCTTTTCTCTGCTCTGAATGGAATCCATCTTAAGTCTGATATTAAAACTACGAAATAAAAGATGGTGATGAAAGCCAAGTTGAAATAAACAACGGAAATATAAATATTACTCAAACAGAAGGAAAATTCTTTATAATGGCATCTTTAAACAGATGATCACTGCATACGTCAGTTACTTGTTACCAGTTGAAATATCACTCCTTGCGTTTAGTAATCAAAGTAAACAGTATTAACATCCAACCTACAAACACAGCTAAAATTTAGATATTCCTTTGGATCAAACGAATTTCCAAACATTATATTCATTTTTTTTAGAGAAAGACAGGTAAATTGGAATGGTTCGGCACGCAACAAAAAATTACGTTTGGTACCACTATTGAGAGGCTAGTGAAGACAATTCTATGACGTAATACAAAAGTACGCTTGTTGCTGGTTACGAGAGTACACAAAGCCTTGTACGTGAGTGACCAACTTTTTAGAAGGTATAAAATTAAAGGCTTGTAATACCTTAAGTATATCCGGAAAATAAATTATGTTATATATTGTAAGTACTTTATTATCTTTGTTATAATACCACAAAGTTATATTGTAATGGTTTCAATAGCTTTCTATATATTAGCTAAAATTAACAAAGATGTTGAAGCGGACAAAGAGAGAGAAAAAATCGGCAAGTGATGTCTTGCATTATTTACTAACTATATATAATATTTGTAAAGGAACTTATACGTAGTCAGGAATTTACATACAAGATTTTTGTCTCACTTATTACGTTTACTTACAGGCTTTAAAGTGTAATATAATTATTTCAACCTTTTCTTGAATGAAATAAATTACAAAAAGACAGATATTACAAATGTGTGTTCACATTGCTTTTTAATACGCATACCATTGTCAAAATTTACAATGTGTGTTGTTTTGCTCGTTATTAATTCATACACCCAATAAACGTATATACAAAATGTTAAATTGCCATGACGTTGTGTTTCACTTTACCAGCATAGTGGTGGACAAAATGGAATTACACATACTTCTAATAAATTTAATTCACATTTCCCAGTAGAATGTTGAAGAGGTTCCAAGATTTTCATTAGAATATTAATATTTTAGTTACCGACGTTATGACGTACTAAATTAAAAATGTGCTACTTCACCTGGATTTACTCCAGAAATAAGAACTACATACCCATGCAGATATGAAATCTATTTTCTATTTTGAGCTTACATCAAAGCTGAAATCATATTATACCGTTCAATATCAATGATCATTTTTACTTACGGATACTAATTAAATCACTCCAAGACTAATGTAGAAAACTTATAAACATTTTACAGATACTGTATTCGTCATTCGCATAAAATGAAGAAATCTGATAAATAGGGACTTTACGGCAGTGTCAAGATAAAACTAGCCAGTAAGTGACTTCATAAAACAGTCCAAAAATGTATACATAAATTCGTCTATATATTAAAAATTCCAAATTTGAAACCTACCTTCAGAAATGAAATACCAATACTACACACACACAAGCAAGCTCTTACCACAAACTAGTTCTAAAAATGTTATCTAAATAATGAGCTAAACAAAAAATCTTGTAAATTTCCACGGATACCACGAGGCAACAATCACATATATGCGACAACAGAAGCTACAAAAGAAAAAGGTAAAGATAAGTAAAACCTGGCGAAAAACAAACTACTACGACAGGACATGCTACAACGAAGAATGAAGATGAAAAAGAAGAAAGAGAAAAATGTAGATGAAGAAGACGAAGAAAGGAGGTGAAGAAGAAGAAAAGAGAGAAAACCGTAGATTTTAGTCTTAACTGGCATTTATCTAATCCTATTTAGAAACTAAACTTATAGACATACTTATAGAACGAAAGAGGCTGTAATAATGTATGAAAGTCCAGATTTAGTTCTATTCAATGGCGTGTTTTACGTTTCCTTTCTAAAATTTAAAAGTGGTATTCACTTGAATAATATAAATGTATTTTTTCATCAGCAAATCTATCGAAACTTCAACAAAGATTGTCGGAACATATCGCCAATGCATTTCAAAAATTAATTTCTAAATTTTATATCATCAGTCAATCATATACTTATGAAGCATACTAAGCATGATAATCAAAGTGATAAGTTAGTTATTAGGAGACTCAGAATATGTATTTATTCTACCAACATCAGCTTCTGGTGTCACCTGCAAGAATAAGAAATGCGCCTAGTATTTAAAATAAATTTAGCTCAATTTTAAAATCAATCTTAATCAATATGTATATATACAGTATATTGTTATTCCCTTTTTGATGGCAGAGTGGAAGAGAAGGCTCCTTAGCTGTAACTCTGGTACAAAATAAATGAAATGAAAGTATATGTATCGGCATGACAATGAGTTACACAAACGGGACACTGATATTTCAGCGAACAAATAAATTTATAATCCACTGCTTTTCTTCATCCACCAAAAAATTAATCCAGCTGTTGTATTACGTCTTTACATACAGTTTGCCAGAAATGAGTCTTACAATTCCTTATTACACCCCCTGTAGAAAACGCAGAACGGTTCATTTTGATCATCAACAGAAACATTTTTCCAATGCCGTGTGGAGCAACAATTGGTACAGTAACTTAATTTCTTCCTGGTGACACTTTTACTTCTTGCATTTACATATTCCTTACCACGCACTTTCTTCTGCTTATTTTTTTTCCTTTTCTTATTTTTTCGCGGGAGTAGCTATATGCTCATTTTCCGTACACCGCCTCATTCGATCTCGCCTTTTCCTTTCGAAAAATAGCTTCAGTGTTCTCTATCCTGGTTTTGTCTATTGGAACTCAGAAACATAACTTAGAAAGGTTTACTTGACTCTTAATTCAATTGTTTTAATAATCTATGTGAAAAGTAATAAATCCAAAAAAGAAAATCGTCCATCTTCTAATGTTTGCAAGCTGAATCTTCATGCTAAATCTGTATGAGGGAGTTGAATGATGCAAGATAGAATCTAGTATTGGGTGCCAACTCGACAAGAACGAACATTTCCCACATACTATGATGCTCGAAGTGGCAAAGCAGTCACCAAAAAAATGAATTCGATGACTGAAAATTGCAGAGTATACCAATCCACCATTCGATAGAAAAGCTGAGAAATCAATTTCACAAAATACTAATAATGGTCTCTTGTGATAAAGAAAACACAATTACTTGTATAAAACTATTTTTTGTTTGTGGTTCGCAAACTTTTCTAGCCGTCTACTTTTTACTTTTGCTTTTATTTATTTGCAAAACTATCTGTTTCGAGGTTGCTTTAAATGCTCTTACAAATGGAGCTTTACATTTCGAACGATTTAGTTCATATTCTTATTGGATGCAGTTTCTTCAATGGCTATTAAGGAAGATAAAGATTTTTCGAATATTGACGTCACTTTTCTCCATCCTATTGCTCAGCTGAAAATCGAGTTAGTAATCAGTACATATACTTAAATAGTGTTTGTGATTGTGGTAGTGTCCTATAAACAGGTTTTGTACCCCAAGAATTTCATTATCAATAGTTTAATGGGGTAAGCATAAAAAATCTACTCTAAACTTCATTTGCTCATCATAAACATAACTTAATAGATGTATTAGGTAGTAGTTCTTGATGTGCGATTTACTAAGCTGATCCCGCTTCCGCCATTACTTGTCAAGATATGACGTCATTTGCAACATCGTCGCTATAACTTTGAGCGTCTGTTGCTCCGAAACTACGAATGATTCGAAATTTCTTCGATAAACTTCAGTCAATAGGGACACGAAATGTGTAAGAAAAATACGATCAATTAATTAGACCTCTAAAAAGAACAAAATGAAAAGAGCAAAACTCCTTTCTCCCTTCTTTATACTTTTTGTGCTGCTTTATTGCAAATAAAGGGAAATATCTCGTTCCGTGCAATAGCAATACATAAAAGAATGAGAGAAATTTTGTCTCTGTCTACCTTTTATCCAGTGTAGTTGAAGGATACACCAAGATAACACCCAAAGTAGTGCACGCTACAAAGTGTAGAAAGATTCTTCACAATCGGTTCAAGTACTGAGAAACGCAGAAACAATACAAAAGCCTACTGGAGAACGAATTGAAGATTTTGCTTCGCTGTTCCTTAAAAAATTGTCAAAAATAACAGATGTTTAAGCGTTAAAACAAATAATATTAAGAACAGTGTATCGTTAACTATCAAATATCTTTTTGAAATTCTCGAGGCACACAACGTACTGTATCAAGATAGCTTCAAGCCTCTGACACTCCTTTTCAACAAATGGAGCACAATAGATGGCAGGTAAAGATGTAAGAATAGGATACTAAAAAATAGAATGTATAAAATGTATTATCTAAAGTTTGGTATTTTCCTAATTTGGTCCTAATATATCAGTTGACAAAAAGAACTGTCAAAGTTTTTAATGTGGAGAAAAGTAAAAGCATTCATTGTAGGCTTTAACACAAATTTAAAGGAGTGTGTTTCTTTTGAATAACTCTGAATAACCTGTAATAACTATGAACATATTTGAGTGTTGATACTAGTATCTATGGTTATTCTACTGAGAATTTTTGACGAAGCACAAATGGATGCATTATATCCGTGCTTCAATATTGTATTCAGAGAAAATAAATTTCTTCTCTGAACTTAGGCAGATCCGATATCAGCATACTAGAATATATACAGTGAAACTGACTTTAAATCCTTAAACAGAGAAAGGTAATCAAGAGAGAAGGACCAAAATAAGCCCAGTGGGTTAAATCAAGGTCGTTGAAACAAATCTGAAATCGGATGATACTTTCATTGATGCTTTAGCATTAAATCGTAGAATGGAGGAAGCTAACAAAATAAAGAAGTACCTGACAGCTTTAAAATAAGTATTAGAAACTGTTGAATAAGTCGTTGTTGCTTAAATCCCAATTCTAAAATAATTTTCTCTGAACCTGTTTGGTTGAAGGTGAACTTTTGGAGTGGAAAAGCTAAGGAAAAGAAAAACGATTTGGAGAAAGATTATAATATATTTAATCTCATGAGAAGGAGGCTGATGCAAACATCAAACATTTATTTCAATATTTCCTCACAAACACTGATATTAAGTGTGTGAGTACAATTTAAATTAACGTTGCCAACTTCATGCAACAAGACTAAATCTTTGTGACTAAATTCCGTAACAAAAGTCGCTAGTGGCGATCGTAAAGACTAAATTCAAATATTGTTTACGTCACACCGAGATGGTTCCTAGAATAAAAACTTTTGTGCTTCTCCACTAGTTACTTTCTCAATAGAAAATAAATGTGTATCCCCATAGTTTACAAGAACTGAATCTACGAGCACAATGTCTGCTTGCTTAAAACAATGTAACTGGTCATCAATTACAAAATAATTAGGGACCTGTAATTTTTTTGTATAAATTTTCAATTCACGTCTTGACACATACTTTTAACAGAATATTGCAGTAGGCTCATTATTAAGTGGCCTACGTAAGACATTAGTAAAAGTAAGAAGCATTATTCCCTTTGCTTTAATTATTTAAATAAATGCACTGTAAAAAAATGAACTTTATACTTTTTAAAAGGCTTTTACCCTCACTGTTTCAGAAGCAACTTGTGATGAAATTAGGCTACTTTCCCTTTCCGATCACAATTTAAATGCTTTTCTCACAACAGTGAATAATGCTGTTTATTTGATAATGAATTCACTGGTAACACTGGAATCTCCGGTGGTATTTTCACCGTAAAACGTTGCTATGGTGGGTGGCGTTGTGATACGGTTGATTTACCGTACAATATTTGATGGTAATCACACCGATTTTTGGTTTCCCAATAATGTTAATGATATACAGACTGTATAAGGTTTTATAGCCTGGGAAGCAAGTAAAATGTGTGGCGCAAGCAAGGATAAAACCAAGGTCATCTCAGTGTTAGCTTCCTTATCCTGTTTGTACTTCATGTCTGATTGGTTGGTATATTTGACATACATTAGACTATAGACTACCTTACGTTATATTAAACAGACGTTCCTTCCTTAGGCATTGGATGACCATTTCCCCAACCTTGCTTAACAACAACAACCACACCCTTGTGATTTGGTTTCTGGTCAATTTCGTGTCACTTCGTGTAGTCTGAGTAAAGCCGAAAGATCGCGGCCGTCACAACACCGTATATGCAAAGTGACCTTTAAAGGTAATCACATATCTTTTTTTCTTCGAAAAATGTTGTCTTCAGATCGTATTATGATGCATTGAACCTTAAAAATGTTTGGATTTCATTCATTTTTTTTTTAATTATATGTCGTATTAATTATATACAGGAATTGAAAGTTGTGGAAACACAATTTGTTAATGTAATGCTTTTGATTTTTAATAAATGTATGTGTATTTAGCATGTAAGACAATATTTGAAGCATGCTACCCAATAACGTTATATGGCAAGTTGTGAAATATGCTAAGTTACCACTGGGATCATGTTGTACAGAATATGACTGACTGAAAGCCTCGTTTCGCCAGTAGTCAAGAGATGGATGGCACTAGTATGCTTAAAAGCTGGTATCTGAGCGGAATAACGTTGTATGTGCAAGCAAGATGGTGAACCGCACCGAAGCCACTTTATCTGCTGAAATTTGCCATACAGCGTTATTAGGTGGAATGCTTCATTTGTAAGTAAACCATATTATGAGCTGTTACAAGAGAGAACTCAAGGTCAGAGTTGAATTACGATATAGATAGCAGTAAGCATTATAAAATTTCAACCTCATGACAAATTCTATAGGACACGATTTTCACCTAACCATCGATTCAGCATTAATTTTGCAATACCAATAATATCCAGTTACTTACATTAGTTGCCTTCAAATCATGAACAATTCCCACGATCACAGACAGTTCTCACCGAGACTACAATTTTGGATAATTAATGCAAGACAACCAATATCCAATTAGTTACGCTAATTTCATGAGAATTCTGTACTTTTTTAATTTGAACTTTATTTACGACCTTTAGGCATCTAAGGCTCATGCCGGGATAGGGGTCGGGAAAGAAGTCGGGAAGGTGTTAGCAAGGGCTAATGTTCAAGGTGTCATTCCGGCATTCGCCTGGTGTGACTGAGGAAAACCCTCGAAAAACCTCAGTCAGAATGTTCAGCTGCTGATATGGAACCCACAAACTACCAAATGCTACGCCAACGCTCTACCACTGAACTACGACGGCTCAGTAGTGTACTTTTCAAAGTTTACGAATAGTGATGTATTTGCAAATCCCACGATCACAGACGCATGATATCAGGTAACGCCAGACGCAAGTCTGATCTTAAAAATTGCACCAAGTAACAGATTCCAAAGAACAAGGTGAAAGAAGAAAGAATAACTTCTTAAGAATATCAATTTGTGAGACAATCCACACATCTCGAATTACAAGCGTCATTTCAAATTTCTACCATATAAATACTGATATTTCGATACAATTAGGATCAGTCTTAGCCGAGTTTTTACCCTGTTTTTGGTAAGTGTAAACGAGGCTTTGGCAACTCGATTCTTACGTTTGATCGCCGTTAGTGGAATCAGTCGTGAAGTTGGAAGTCAGATCCAAGTCTGAGATCGAGACTCCTAAACCTATTATCTTCAGTTACGTTTTGAACTTAGTAAAATTCCAGTACGATTCAGTTCAGCTGAATGTGTTAGAAACTTAAACACAGTGTTTAAAATTTACTTCAGTGACTAGTATTTACTGCGAACATCAAACTCGGAACATCCTACTCCAATCCTTGCGGGTTTTCGATTCTTACGCTAATGGTACAAATCACTCAACATTTTTCATGTTTGAACGCAAGACCACCTCCTATCTGATATCATAGATAGAATAATTTAATATTAGTACGTTAATGTCCTTTGATATTAAATACTTATACTTGGTGATTTACAAAAATCTGACACATTTCTGTATCATTCAGTGTATCTAAACTGGAATAATGATAGCCATAGGCTATTATACATTTGAAATGTAGCATGCATATGTAGAATCCAGGCTAAACATAAATTATTCCACTTCTGCGGACACAGCTTGACGTTCCTTCGAAAATATCGTTGATGTTTTCCTTCAATACGTTCAATGTCCGAGGGACTATACCCTTTCCTTCACATTCTTCCACAGAAAGAAAGAGGAAGTTGACAAATCAGATTATCACGGTGGCTACAACGTAGACAATTCCTGAAGAAACATCAGATCAGCGCCAAAGACACACTCCATGCATGGCACGGGGTTAGAACTTGTTCAAAATACTCGATGTAGCTCTATGTCATCCAACTGGCCAACAAACGCCATAAGAATTCATACTTTGCGGTGTTGAGAGTACCGTCGAAAAAATGAAAACAATTATTTTTTCAGCTGATATTACGCTAATCTTTAGCTTTAAGGTACTTCATGAAAGGTGTGTGGATATTATGCGCCCCAGCTCGTGTGTTTTGTTATTTGACACAATGAAACTCAGTATCGGTAAACCACATATTCCAGGATTTTGAGCAATAAGTGCCCGAAACCAACGACAATATTGGACAAGTTTTACGAGCTCATACATTTTCCAGCTCTGTTCAACAACAATAAAACTATAAGGCTTTAGCTTAAATTCCTTCGTAGCTTTCTAAAATATGGAGTACGTGTATCGGTCTCCCACGACAGACACATGTATAACCTATATGGCCGCTTCCGTCGTACCACGACTTTCTCGGCAACCGCCAGCAGATGTCGGTTTCACTCACAAGATATTCCGTTGTCTTCAACTCCCGTATAAGCTCCAGTATTGAGTTCAGGATGTGGAATTCTTCCTTCAAAGTAGGTGTGCTCAGCATTGAGATTTTCATACCGACTTTCGGTTGGATACCGACAATTATGGATACACTGAAATACCGAACGATACCGAAATATCGAAATGCTGAAATACCGAAATGCCGAATATACTGATACACCGAACAGTAGTAATAAAGTGAACGATAACGCAATATTGAAATATGGAATTCTTCTAAAATTCTAAAAAATATAGAAAGATACTAATAACTTATACAGAGGAAGTAGCCTGGCAGAGCTGAAACCAGGTTTTTTGGTGACCCGTCCTGACCCGAACATAGGTGATCCGGTGTGAAACTTGACCGGATTGACCTGGTCTGAGAACTTTATGAAGCCCAGTTTCGTATTTTTCATGGTCGTGCTCTAAGGGTATAACACCTCCGGCCCCGTGGTTGATAATCGTCCGGTTTTGAACCCACAGTCCTGTTTTTAGGGCAATTGCCCGGTGTTCGTTTACAAGTTCAAAGCGGACGCCTAATGTCCGGTATTCAAAGATGTTACCCAAGACAGACATTTAAGTCAAGGTTTAGATATACAATTTTACTCTCTGAGTGACGACTCACAATTTGTAATCTCAAAGCGGTAATCGATATGTGTTAAAGTTTCCTACAACCTTAAACAAAATTCAAATTCAAACCTCTAATTTTAGCTTATTTAGAATATTAGTTATTCTAGGTTTGGTGAAACCATTTAGTCAGTTTTGAATAATATTTATGTTTACCTACTTCTAAAAAAAATGCTGTGAAATTTTTGCATCAATAGCATAGTTTGTAGAAATGGCTCAAACGTTTAACCATTTGGAACCCGGTCACCTTTGAAAGAAACTGTCCAGACACAAGGAAATAATTAAATGCTCTACTTTATACTGGTGGGGACGAGATCGAAATCGGGCCAACGGTTCAGACGGTTCCAAGCATAGAACCGGTCCAAAACTTGACACGTTACTTTTCTGTATTATGCTATAAGCGCAAACATTCTATTGTTGATTGGAGGTCCACAACATGATCCCAAACAACTTTCTGAACATTTTGGACCGATTGCAAAGACGAAGGTTAGACTTAGTCTAAAGTAGGCATAGGCTTAAACATCAATTTGGAACGCATCAGTTTAGCCTAAAACTATGGCTTAACCTACGTCTACGTTTTTGCAATCAGGCGTTAGTGTTGACTTATAAGCACTGACTTTGAATTTATTATAAGTCTTTAGGCAACTTTGGCTCAGGCGAGATGGATGAAGATATGAGAATTGATGGAATCAGGAAAGTGGGAGAACCAGAAGAAAACCCACACACAAAGCCAACATAGCACGAGCAGGGCTTGAACCGAAGAACCCAAATGCCAGAGGTAAGAGCTCTTACCATAGAGCTCTAATCAGATACTGTTTGGACCTTTCTTGATAATGAAAACCCAGTTGCTGCAGATTCGTCGACTTCAGGTGGAGTCAATTAACAAAGAATAAACAGTGGCAGTTTTGAGAATAGGGTAGAATCCAGCAGCAAAAATGCATTTCAGCAACATTTTGATGTAAAGCAAAACTGTTGAGTAGGGATGACGGATGCGGAGATCCGGATCGCAGAGTATCCAGAGATCCGAAAACAATATTTCAGTAATCCATCTTGGAAAAGCACCGAGAAATTTCCTTTGAGGTACTTGAAGTTTTCAATTTCAGTTCATGTGGTGTTTGTACATGTGCAGAACAAGTAAACATTTTCTTATCGTGACGAAACATGCAATTCTAATCAAGTGTTTACCACCGCCATTTCAATCTCGCGCTTTAGCAGAAATTGGAAATATCGCTAGTGAATAGGAGTTGTAATCCTTAATTGACAAACAGAAAAGTTATCATACCATGACGAAAGTAGTGAGAGTAACTTAATTTCTGTTTTCGAGCTGAGATCAACGTATTTCTGACTCTCTATACTGTTTTTCATCTAATAATTTATCACTTTCACTTTAGTCCAATTAGTAAGACGCTGTACTTCTTACTGAAGAACAGGTGTGTTCAAATCTTGGTTCAGGCTTCTGTTGTTTTTCTTTGCTCCTATTATTCCTTAAAAGTGATTGGTGGGTTCGTTTATTAGTCAAGTTAGGGGAAATTTCAAGAAAGCTTTGGTTGATTACCTTCTTTCTAGGAATGTTCGCATACTATTTAACACTAAACAGTTTATTGTTTTTTTGGAGAAACATCCACAGAATACAAAATCAAGTTTGTAAGGGATTTAAACCAGATTTACTTAGAATATAACACGAAATATATGCCACACGAAATATGGATATTTTGCATCACATATATTTATTGTCATAGATGAAACATTTTCTGTATCCCTTGCATCACTTTGGTCTCAGTCCATTATTTAATAAATGAACACTCAAGTGTTAAGGATCCCAACATTTTATATAAAAAGAGAAGAATTATAAAATATGTTTCTCTTTGGGTGTGTTTTTGGAGATTGGTGGTGTTCTCCTTTGCCGACACCATTGTAACTATCACTATTTTCATTTTTAAAAATCGTTTTAAATCAACTTTAGGTGATTTTTCTGTTTTCTACGATGTAAAGATTTCTAAATCCGCTAATACAAATAAATCAAAGCATTTTAAATATGATCGAAACGAGAGATGTCTTCCTGCGCAACTGTTACATAATTCTATTACAAATGGATAGTAAAAGTTTTGTCTTTCTCTTTGATGTTTGTGTAGATGAAGTGAATTTATTGAATAAGTACTTTTTTTCCACGAGAAGGAACACATGTTTAGAGCCAAGAACTGAATCCCCATATGTTGCATTTGATAGTTATTAACATAAGAAACTTCCTTATTTCATCCATTCATTTCACCATCATGAAATAATTATGTCCCCTCCAACTAATATACTATGCAACGTTTAGAGGAACACAAATAGCTGTTTTATTCCTGCGCTGTGCTATTTATTTCTTCAAATACGAACCATTAAAATTGTAGTCCAAAGTTACGAAATACACATGGTTGATATCTTACTTCAAGAGAGATAAAGTTAGGCTAACAAATTTATTTTAAATTGGAAATCAGTGAGCCCTCCAGGATTTTCAATTCACGAGCTGTAAATTCAAAATTGGGAGGCCGTAGGTAGAGCTTTGTACGATTTTTATCAGGTTTTGAAAGTAACGTTTTAACGTTGAGATTCACTCTCAAGCGGGGTAGATGTGGGAAAATCACTGTTGGAAGTAGAAGAGATCAATAATGAATACACGTGTTTCCGAGGTCGATTCTTTGCGTGTCGGTGAATAAATACCATTTTAAAGTTGGAGATATATGCTCGAGAATTTGAAGAATGAAACCATTGTGGGTGGGCTCGTCAGAATCTCTGCTCTTGGTTAACTTTTTGAAAGTTTCAGCAGCATCCAAGGAACACTCGCCAGTTTCCGATTTTGATGAAAATTCTTATGTACGTACAGTGTCTATAGGTAAACCTTCACAGCCAAAATTATAACTGCTATGGTCTACAAATAATTACAAGGTAACCCGAGAAAGATGGAATATAGAGATGAAATTAATCGAATATGTGTGGCACATATATCTGCGTTGAACACGCCAAGACACCCAGTGACGAAGTCAGTTTTGGCATAACTCTAATCCTGTATGACAAAATCACACGGAAAATTGACCTGGAGGATGTCACTTTCACCTAGTAATATACCTTGAAATCGGGGCTTAATCTTTCGTTAGTGTATTTACAACTTTATTGTGTAATTCATGTTGCGGCCATAAACACCATATTTTCCAACATAACGGTACCTCTTCTGTATCCGTTTGGTTTTTGTTCCTTCAACTGTTTGAGCAGATTATTTTTTTTCATTATTCGACTCACACATTCTCCAAGTCAAGTTTACGTGTTACTTTGCCGTACAGGAATAGAGTTAAGCCATTAATAGGTTCATCACTTGATTTCTTGAAACGTTCCAATAAAGACTGATATATCACATTACTCTTTAAAAATTTTGAGGTAATGTCGCTTCTTTTAATATGGTGATTATTGATGTATCTTGACCAGAATCAACTAATAACCATTTGCATTCAATATATTTAACAGTTTGTAAAAGAAAATTCGTTTTCCTTACTCTGTATTCGATTAAATTCCGCTCTACATTTCATCTTTCTTGGGTCTCCTTGTCATTATTTTTTGATCATGGCAGGTATAATTTTGCCAGTGAAGGTTTTACCTAGGCACTATGAATTTTCTTCAAAATCGGGCTCTGTCAACTGGTGAGTGTTTGTTGTTATAGAGTGGTGGTTTCGATAGAAATAGCCGTTGCAGTCCTCATTTTCTTCTCAGGATAAAAGAGAAATTTTGCCCTTTCATTTTGACGTGCGCTAAATATAAAAATAAAAACAAGGAAAAATCACAGTAAAGTCAGCTGTTCGTACGACTTCCCAATCACGAGCTGTGAACTCTACTTGTGTTGAGTGAGCTCCTTTTGTGATATTAGGCATGTCATCTTAATGAGTTAAATGTTCTTAATTAACCATGAAATATCATTCTCCAACTCTTGCATAATATATTAAAATAGTTACAGGCACAAAT
>JAGDQP010024609.1:2788-24895 GCA_022664845.1 Lepisma saccharinum | reverse complement strand
TAAAAATAAAAATAAAAATAAAAATAAAAATAAAAATAAAAATAAAATACAAATCTTACGTTAAAAACTGACGTGTTTTGGGTGCTGTTTTATAGTGCAAGCAAAAGACAATCCCTATCACATTTATTAACCTGACAGTAAAAGAAAAACACATTTAAATAATTACAGTAAACTATAGTCACATAATCTCATACACGAGTAAAATCAGCTAGCGTGTAGCCAGCTAGCTATTCTCGCTTAAAGAAGTTCGTGATTCTTTTTTGCTTTGGTTTTGTTTATTTTTACATAGCTAACAACATCTTCAATGTCATTTATTGCGTGAACTTGAATACAATTAAGAAGATATTTACAGGTTTTTCCTTATAAATCATTTACTAGCGGAAGAAGGGGATTTAAGGACTATATTTTCACACAAAAGGGGATGGACTATCCCACGTTATTAAGGACGTTATTAAGGGCTGCCTTTCGATAGCTGAAAACCATTCTTCTGTTTGCTATCTGACAATCACCAAACACTTTTGAACTAAATATTTCAGACATTCGAATTCAAAAAATATTATATTGTTTTCTGTGTGTGTGTTTTTTTTTTACTAGAATTAATGAAATCCTGTCTTCGCATTATTTAAATTAAAGGTTGGAAAATTCGAATTACATACGATTTTTAATCTTCAGCAACAAGTGCCGTGAAGCATAATGCGCCCGCTCGGTCCATCTGTCTGTCTGTCGCTAGCTTTCAACTCAGGAACTACTAGGATTAAAAAATAATAATTTTAAAGGTCTTTATGCAACTTTGGCTAAGTTCGGCTGTATGATGATGAGTTGAATTGATGGAATGAAGAAAGTGGGAGGAAACGGGAGTATCCCGAGAAAACCCACGCACACGGTTTTTGTCCATCACAAAGCCCACATGGCATGAGCAAAGTTCGAACCGACGATCCGTAACACCAGAGGTGAGCTCCATACCATTTAGCTACCGCGGCCCTAAACGAACAACTAGGGCTAGAAATGTGATTGAGGTGACGTTGGAAAGGTCTCGGCGAGATTAGCTCAAACCCGTATAATTAATCCAGATTTCATGGGGGCAGAGATAGGGACATCGCCAGATATGGAAATGCAATTTATATCTTTGGAACTACTAGGGCTAGGAAGGTGTCGTTGGAAAGGTCTCTGCAAGGCGAGTAAGTAGGGTTACCATATTATTTGCAAATTAAGTACGGACAAGTTAGTTTAAAGCCCATTTATTTAAATAGAATGTAATTTCGAACAATTACTTGGCACACCAACATGAAATACACACTAAATACAAGGTAACCAAAAAGTTCTGGCCTTTGGCCGTAATCACTGATACGGAAATAAGTGGGTGCTGGAAATGAGGTCGGGGGTGGAAGTGGGAACATTGACCTGACCAAGACAGGTGTTTTGCGCACTTGTAGCAGTCATAGCTCAAGTAGCGGCGAAGACAAATGGAGGTGTTGAAGCAGCTCTTTCAGGGTTGCCTGCTTTATGACTAAGGTTGGTTTGTCCACAGCCGATTCGAGTCACCGAATACGTTAAGCCTTTTGGGAATAATGCTGTGATTGAACGCACCGCCACTCATTGGTTCAAAAAATTCAGGTCGGGAAATTCATCCCTGTGTGATGAACTCTGCAGTGGGCGCCTGTAGATCCTGAAGGCGATCATAGACAAGACAGCAGACAAACGTGTGGTGAGCTTGGCAAGTGCTTCTAGGTTTCTGATGAAACAGTCAGACTTCACCTGCACCGCTTGGGGAAAGCGTACAAGTTGAGCAAGTGGATACTGCACACACACTGTCAGAAGTCAGCAAGGACCAACAAATATCATCCTGTTGTGTGGCTATCAAAAACGTTAAGAATTGTTTTTGTTTACCTTCTAATCATAGGTGATTTTTACATTTGTGTCTTCTCTATTGTCAAGGTCAGAGGATCTTCTGGTCACTAAGTTTCAATGTGTTTCAAAAATAGATCTATTGTTAGGCGGTAACAAGGACTGTAGGAACATTGCTAGTCAATAACAAATACTAGACGATACTATAATTTAATTCTGTAGGAACAATTTGCATGTGTGCAACGTATTTTATGGTTTGATACGTAGAGGAAGTGAGCCATTTGTTTAATATGTACTTAAAGTGGAATACCTTGGTATTTTGCTATTGAAGAGTGGCAACTCTGTTAAAAGGCATGAGAAAGGAAGGTCAAGGACGGAGTGCCTAAAATGATGTGGAGGGAATCCCAAAATTATATTTCCGAGTGTTTCAATTCTCAGAAGTGAAGTATTGTTGTGAAGGATTGTTTGGAAAGATCTAGAGCTGGAGACAAATGATAAAGACTGTATGACTGTTCAATTTCTAAAAGAATAAAGGAAGATATAAAGAATATCTTAACATTAACGAATATTACAAAGAGTATTGGTAAAGGTTTGCAAAGACCTGCAGTTTAATAGCAAACAAACAGACAAAGTTCAATGACGGGTTTGTTCCCATGCATTCGCCCGTGATCAGTCGTGTAGGCAGAGAGGAGCTGTGAAGGATTGTTGTGTTTTGTAAAATTAAGAGTTTTTCACAGGTACGTATGTAATTGTTAAATTGTGGCATATAATGTTGTAGTAATTATAATCTCTGGTAGTAATTATAAAGTAGATACATTATAAAAGAAATGTATTGTAGCCATTATTTCCTGGAGCTTCAGTATATGTCACAATAGTGCAAAAAATCAAAATGGCCATGTGGCTCTAACGTGGAATACTAGTATTTCACTGTAGGTACGCCATCCTTTAGTAAATTCTATATTAACAGCAGATTTGTAAACAATTATTTTTATGCAAGTTTTTATGAAAGGAATATATTTTCAACCTATCCTACTGACAATTTATCCAGATCCAGAACGATCCAGAGACTCTTCATCAAGACTCGTCATACTATCCAGCATGTATCACATTTTGTCCAGTATCCCTTAAAGGTCATTTGTTTTCAATCATATGTCACAGTTTATAAAAGTAAATGGCGTTCTCCATACTAAGTATTCGATTTACTTGCTCTCGACGTTCCATCTTTCCTAGGATGGATAGGATAGGAGTGTTACGGGTAATGTGAGCTGACAACTTATGTGCTTTAACTTAGACTGTTTCAAGGCAAACATGAAGAAGCCAAATGAGATAATTATTATATACTTATTTTTATATTATGCACTTTATTTTATGGCTGTCGCCCCAGGTGAATATCAATGTGCATAAGATAGCAAATTAATTTCTCGTACTAAATACTGATATCGAAACCTTGAATCCGTTCTTCCAGTCCCGATCATTTATTGTTTTTACATACAGGGTGTCCTTGAAATAATAGCGCAAAATTCGGGAGGTAATTATTTATATAAGACAAATCATTTGGAGAGATTCCAAAAACTGATTAGTTTTGGAGTTACAGGGGCTCAGAGTTAGGGCAGCATTACCTCAAATGACAAGTATTGGCGTAAGCGGTGTCGCCTTTACAAATCATACTCAAAGTAGTACTAAATACAGTTACGTTTATGATTAGCGAATATAACTTACAATGAACATATACGAAGTGGCACAGTTAGATTTGAAAGAAACTTTCACAGTTGAGAGTTTTCAACGTGAAAAGAAATAGTGTAAGCTTCTACGTTTCGCAATTTGCTCTAGAAGGTGATTGAGAAGTTTTGTGGTTTCCCTGTAAAATGTATTGGGTGATTCAAATGTGGACCATATAATGTCTACAGATTTGACGTAACATGAACGTAACTATATCAAATGTGAATGAGACCAACTACCTCATCTCTGACGCATGCTACTTTCTCCGTCCGCCATCTTGGATTCAACTTATTTTTTTTTCAAATGACAATAGGGGCAAGTGACACATCAAATACACCTGCAATTTTCTCACAATGCCACTGGTGATATCAAATTTACTATATTTCTAACCGTTCTCTGGCAGAATTACAAATAGTTTCTAAACATGATGGAAGGGGAGGAGGGTTTTGTGAACAAAATCAGTGGTCAGATGATACTCAAATTAAGTTAAATTTAACAGTGAACGATATAATTGTGTGCACTGGACTGCACAAAATCCAGATATTTGCGGGAAGCATGGGGCTGAATTTGTGGTGCCGCTGATCATTAAGGGGACTAATTGTACCATTCCTTTTTGAAAGTACTGTTACTAGTCAGGGATTTCTCGAGATTCTTCAGACACACGTTTTACCTTCCATTCGTATACTGTCCAATTTTACATGCAGCAAGATGGCGCTTCACGGCACTTCCACGTAAAACATTAAAGCTGCAGAAAGTTTGCGGCAATGCAATGATAAACTTTATACAAAACTTGCAATGGAAAACCTCGTACCAACTTACTACAAGTTTGGGTGCTATCTCGACTACCACAAAGACGGAATGCACTACCACTTTCCTGGATGCAAATATGTCAGGTCGATGGAGAGTACAAAAAGATACGATTTAGTTAACCCTCGTTCTCCTGAATTAACATCCTAGGACATTTCATCCTGGATTTTTACTAGCGGGGTAACCAGTGCTAATATTGGGTTGGTGCGAATGAAATGTCCGCCTCAGGTGCATCATGTTCAAAGGGTAAAAAAGTGAAAACTACATTACCTGGTTAATCAAAGTAATCGCCGTCTGCATGGACATACTGTTACCATCGTTCATCTAACGATTGGCGAAAGAAGTCTGGAGTCTACGATAAAAAGAAATCATTAACTGCATGTTGTGTCGCCAGATCATCAGTGAAGGTCTTCTCTCTGAAGAAGTGATCGAAATACCTGAAGAGAAGGTAGTCAGTGGGAGAGAATTAGTTTCATATTTGTCTTGGAACAGTCTAAGTTAAAGGGTCAGTGAAGCCAAGTAAGTCAACGTGCTTTAAAATCCAGATATCCATGATTCTTTTCCCAGTACAGTAAAACTTTTAATGAAAATAGTTTTTGATCAACCCGATTTCATACCTCTACGAGAAGCCTCTATTGCCGTCGGTGCGTGGAGATATCGTCGGTGCGTGCTGTGTTATCCAGGCCAAAAAATAAATTCTAGAATCTAGTACGTAATTTTGAAGTACAGTAGAGTCTCAACTATCCGGCTTAACGTGGCGGAAGGGCAGGTCGGATAACAAAAATGCCAGATAGGCCGGAGTTCAATAAATACTCACTTCCTGCACCACTCATACCATTAAAAACACAATTTTTATACCAAAACAAGCTCTTATTAACTTTTTCTGACCTCTTCGTACAGGCCAGTACTTTATAAACATTTCTTATGTACTGTACCATGGGCTTTTAATAATTTATTACGGAAAAAGGAAGTGCAAAAATGAAAATATGTACAATATTGCACACATTTTAAGATAAATGTTATAATGTCTGAAATTTATAATGTCTTTATTAAAAAGAAATATTCTTTTAAAACTAGGCCTGATAGTACGGAGTCCGGATAGTCGAGAGTCTACTGTATGTTTAACTTTCACCGTAAAACATTACAAGTAAGATTAGCTCGTGTTTTACTTTCGTCGTAGCATGTTTTCTATGCGTTTACCACCAGCGGAACATTTTCGTATCTGGTAATTAGTAAAAGAAATTGAAAAATGTGCTGTAATAAATAAAGGAGCTATTTTACGGATATTAGCTCAGAACTCTGATTGAGAAATCGAAGGTATCTTTGAACCTGACGTTTCATATAACAGTTGCAAAGTTTAAACATGCTTATTTTGTATCCGTTACAAACGAATAAAATTTCAATATTAAAGCCTTACGATAACATATTATCTATGTTACACATAGACCTACAGCCCATTAAGTAATGTGTACGTAAATCTTACGTATGTTTACCTTTAAAGGGTTAATATTGAAGTTTGCCTTTCTAGGGTTAAGCATTTGAGAGTTAATATTCATTTCCCAAAATTTGACCCGATTTATCCTGGTTTTCCATAACATACGAGATCTGTATAAAGGGAAAAGCTCGTTAAGAAAATGTTAGCAGCCAAGACTAGGGATGGTTAGAAATGAACGTGGAGATCTTTAAGCGGATCTGACAAAAATTCTTGATGTATGGAAAAGCTATTTCGGCAAGCTTCTTAATGTGCAAACCGGAGAACAAACGGAGGAAATTGAAATTCCATACTGTGAAACCGTGGATACCGGAACCTAGCGAGATTGAGGTCGAAATTTCGATAAAGCAACTGAAAAATTTCAAATCACCAGGAATTGACAACAATCCTGCCGAATTAATTAAAGCTGGAAGAACAGCACTAGTCAAAAGAACTACATAAATTGTTAAGTGGTAGAGCCATGGAGAAAGGAAGAGCTTTCAAAGGGATGGAAGACCTCAGTAATAGTTCCGATTTATAAACAGTGCGACAAATTTGACTGTAATAACTACCGCAGAATCTTATTACTCGCAACATGTTACAAAATATTGTGTAATATCCAGCTAACACGCCTCAGCATATACGGAGATGAAATAATTGAAGATCACTAATGTGGATTTAGAAAGACTAGATCTCCATGGATGAGATTTTTACCTTGAGACAAATATTAGAGAAGAAGTGGGAATACAATGGGACGGTTCACCAGTTGTTGACTGATTTTAAGAAAGCATATGATTCTATCGAAAGGGAAAATTAAATTTGGTAAAAAACTTGTCCAACTAGTGAAGATGTGTCTCAGTGACCTCATAAGCGGAATACGTGTATAGGTAATAATATGCCAGGTAGTTTCGAGATTCGCAACGCATAGAAACAGGGCGATGCCTTGTCACCACTACTGTTTAACTTTGCGTTAGAATATGGGATTCTAAAAATAAAAGAAGACAAAAGGGACTAACATTGAATGGCTTGAACGAACTGTTCGTATATACGGATGGTGTAGATTTAATAGGGGACGATATAGATGCGATACAAACTAACAACGATATCTTAGTAGAAGCTTGCGATGAGAACGTAGAGAAAGCAACTTACATGATAACAAGTCGAAGCACAGAGAATAAAATAAATAGAGACATAATTAAGTATGAGTTCATAGAGATAGTAAATAAATTTAAATATTTGGGAGCATGTGTAACTAGCAAGGACGAGCTCGGAAGAGCTAGGAAGTCCTTTAGCACCGAACAACGCATGTTTCTATTCAGTCCAAAAACTTCTAACCTCGCATTTAATATCAAGAAAGCTGAGATTAAAAACATACAGAATGTCTTACGGCTGCGAAAGTTGGTGTACGACCCTCACAGTTGAACATAAATTACGGTACGTGTGTTTAAAAACAAGGTTTGAGGAAGGTATACGAGCCGAAACGGGACGCGATGGCAGGACAATGTAGGAGACTACATAATAAAGAGCTCCACAGACTGTATGATTCACCCGACATTTTAAGAATAATGAAATCAGGAAGGCTAAAATGGGAAGACCATGGAGCTCGGGAGGGGGAAAACGAAGATTATATTCTATCTTGGTTGGTATAAGCTGGAGGGAAAGAGGCCGTTCGGAAGACCGAAACGTCATTGGGATGACGACACTAGAAAATATCTTCGAGAGGTAGATGTTTAAGATGAAAACTGACTTGATGTTGACCACGATATAATCCAATGACAAACGTTTGTTACTGCGGCGATGAACTTGGAAGTTACTTAAGCTAGAGTTAGTTAAAATCACGT
Organism: Lepisma saccharinum; assembly: GCA_022664845.1. NCBI lineage: Eukaryota > Metazoa > Arthropoda > Insecta > Zygentoma > Lepismatidae > Lepisma > Lepisma saccharinum. Next base: position 17,212 of record JAGDQP010024609.1, on the reverse strand, counting down.
TAGGAATTTTCTGATTGACTTAACAGCTTGCCATTTCTAAATTTCAATTTCATGGAGTATAGATAAAAGTTTTTAAGAATAGAGTCATTTTCTTGAAGTGGTGAAAAACATGTAGCCAAATTGACTATTGGAATAAGGCATATTATCCCGATTTTCTCCGGAATCACTGGGAACAAATATAATTTAATTTATACCTTAATGTAATTCAATAAAGATTATATCCAAATGAAGGTTACAATCCTTGAAGAAGGTAAAAGACTGCCGTGTTGTATGAATAAAAGCTTTATATGCAAATTAAATGTCTCTGAAAATATTAAGAGGCCGAGAACATATCCCATGAGCAATTTGCTGCCTCCGCCATCGGACCACCGGCGGACAGACATTGCGTCGGATATCTACCAGAGATGGCGGCTATCCGTCAGAGTTTCTGCCGGGCCGCCAGCGGGTGACCGCCCTGGCAGCAAAGAGTCAGTAATAGTTTAATTTCGATGGCGGCCCGCCGTCATTTATCATGGAGTAGATTTTTATTGCGTTTCAGCGACCACAGATAAATGTTATTGTACTTGTCAGTTACCACATAGATTACGAAGACTGCAGGGACGTATTTGTGGGGTGTTGGCCCGGGGTCCACCAGCTTTTAATAGAATTCAGGCGTAATTATGTTGTTTGATATACATTTAATCCTCAGGTATATCTGAGACCCCCCTGAAGGCCGTAGACCCCTCCCGAGATCAACTTCTAGATACGTGTCTGGAAGTCTATACAATACACAAATCTTTACTCACACTTGTCGAAAAAAGTGAAAATAAAGGATTTGGCCTCATCGAACTCTACGTAATCATATTGGAGTAATCGGCTACTGCCGAAAGATAGACACCAGAATAAACATTTATCCTCGACCGCCCACTTTGAGTCTAGTCTAATATGGACCAAATTTTCAGTCCTAACTCTTTTTTTTTTTAACGTTTGTTATCGCTGCGCAATCCGTTTATTTCACTTGTGCCTTAATTCTTGAGTTATCCACATACCGGACTGTACATATAATGCTTTAAATAATATTTATGATTTCTGCAAAAATTATGACATGAATAAAAATAATAATTAACACCAGCGTTAAGAAATTGAGAACTGAACAATTTTGTCCATACTGGTTTAGACCGGAAGTTGGTGATGGAGATTAACTGTTTTCTTCGCTCCCTGGTTCCATATACTCATTAAATTTTTCCCCTGTTCATACCATGTGGGGTTTGTGGTGGACAAACATCGTGAGCGTGCATTTTCTCGGGGTTCTCCCGTTTCCTCTGTTTCTTCATCCCATTATCATCCATTCGACCTGAGCCGAGGTTGTCTGAAGGCCTTAGAAAATTAAATTCAAAATTGAAAGTCATTAAATTTTAATGGCATCGATCAGTCCAGTATCGCTTTAAAATTAACGTAAATAGGTAGGCCTGAAACTCTGCAGCACCTTCTCGCTGCAGTATTATTCCTCGTTGGGATAGGTTGGGTTAGAAAAGTCAGGTTAGGCTATTTTTTACATATGCGCTTTTTGAACACTTTAGAAGCTAAGTTACGTTGTGTTAGGTTTACCATTGGTTAGTCTAGGTTAGAAAAATGAGGTTAGGTATATATTTTCAGAGTTTATTTAGTTTACAATGGTTCATCGTGTCCTCAGATTTGCAACGTTAACTCATTTTCCGACGTCATACAATAATGAAATTTAGCACAGCGACGTAAGTCCAGTGACAATACAATATTCCATTGTTACTTTCATATGTTTTTATATATTTATATATTTTAAAAGCATATTTTAATATTTTTGAATGTGTACTTCTTTATCCTCAAATAATTACTAGTCTGCAACGATGTTGCGTTTGACTGGTTGCAGAACAACTTAGGATTTGCGTCACAAAACATTAGCTTGAGAAAAAGTATCCAAAATCCGAATTAACTAAGAAATTATAAAAAAACTGTTCAAAGATTTACTTCTTTAAACAATTCCTACTAAAACGTTAAAAAAATAACTTTATTTATGCATGAATAAAAAGAATGGCATGGGGCGCGCCAATTCAAGAACTTATAAAGTGACTGTATATGAGAACGCAGCCCAGGCTTTTCTTTCTCCTCATGCATAAACAAAATTATTGTTTACTTTTTAGTACCAACGTTTAAGAAAAGTATCTGTAAAAAGTTATCAGTATAAAACCCCGTTTGGGGTAAAAGGAAGAGTGACGCAAGAATTCTACTCACAAAAGAAGTGATATCTATTTTGCGAGTGACTTTCTTTGTGTCACTATGGCGAAAGTATTGCCTTTGTAATAAAATTAAGAGACAGTATCCTTCCTCCATAGTGACACAAAGAAAGTCACTCGCAAAATAGATATAACTTCTTTTGTGAGTAGAATTCTTGCGTCACTCTTCCTTTTACCCCAAACGGGGTTTTGTACTGATATCACTTATTAAGGCTGCCTATAAAAATTAAAAAAATACACTAATTTGAATTAAAAGCTTTTTTTTAAAAAAATATATATTCTTGACAGAAAGCACATTTTAAATTACTCACCATGGGAACGTGGAGGTTAGATAAAATTAGGTACGGTCATGTATATTTACATTTTTCTCCTTTACGTCATGCCCAGATGAGTGGAGCAGCGGCGGAGAGTGTTCTCCGTACGGGTTCGTATTTAAAAAGTGGCACGTGTCACTATAGCGGAAGGATACAAGATCGATTTTGCACCATATCTCGAAAACCGTGACTCCTATAAAAAATCTAAGCTTGGATTTACCCCTGGGGACCCGCAATGGATCCTTGAAACCACCCGGTACCACCATTTGGGGCTAAAACAAAGACACACAGAATGACGGACATACCTTTCTATCATTAGTGAAAATTTTGTGATTCGGTTAAAAAAAGTCGTAACTTTTGAACCGCTCCACCGATTGTAACGTATGATACACCGTTTGAAACGTATTGAAGCGTAGAATAAGATCCAGTAAGTTTCGGCTGCCTATATGGTCTGGGGTCAGTGGTATCCTAAAAAATATGAAATTTTTATATTTTTTTAAAAGCGCCCTAAGGGATCCCAAGGAGATCCTACCGACCCAATTTTTTTTTCATGTGTCTTAGTATTTGAAAGAGCTTTCAAATGTAAATTCAAGCATCAAAATCGGACTTATACTTCGGTATATCCGAAACTAACTGTATACTATGAGTGCCGCTAACAGTATCCTTTGCCATTTCGATCATTAATCACTTTCACTCATTTCGGAATCACTCCCACGAGAACGACGTAAACCTAACGGCATAGCAATATCACTATGCACTATGGTGCCATCTTTTGTTCTTGAAACGTAATACTAACAATTAGGCATACTGATGCTGCCATCTATTATTTGATATACGCACTATTTCAATATGCGTTTTGATAATGCAAACTTATTTGAACTTCGTGCGTCAACAGTAACTAAACAGGAACATGAGGCCTCCGTGCCCATACTGCTAGTGTGTGTGTGTGTTTTATACTTTTAGAGATACTGGACAAAAAACAAGCAATAATGAAATTTTGAAGACTCGCCCCCCAAAAAATTATGAATGTGTATCAAATGAACTACCTGATATTTTGACATTGTTTATTTTAGCTGAGATATTAGAATACCCGTAATGGCGTATGATGTCATCAATTACGGGTATTATAATTTCTCAGATAAAATAAACAATGTCAAAATATCATGTAGTTCATTTGATACACATTTGGGGCCGCTTTCCAAAATTTCATTATTGCTTGTCATTTGTTCAGTACCGGTATCTTATCAAAGCTTACATGCACACTCGCAGCGTAGGTATGGAGGCCTCTTAACCAGGGGCGTAATTACTATGGCGTATAACCCCGCAATGCGGGGGGAGGACTGCCCTTTCCAAAAGGGGGCCTTTACCCTAGTCTCTCAATCGGCCGAATCGACCTCCGACCTCCGACGCCTCTGCTCTTAACATGCTGACTCAAATACACTCTATTTATCCGTTTGTCCTATAGTTCTGTAAATCTCTTACATGTATTTGATTAGGTTGGTGCAAAAATTCTGTCGGTATGAACTATTCCGTTCAAGTAGTAACCATGAATAATCGAAGCCATAAACTCCAGAACACACAATATAGACCCCACCATTCTGCACGACTGTCTCCCTTCGCTCAGAGATTTTCGCGATCCCTTTGCGGTAAAAATCCACCGATTTCTGGACGAAGAAATCTACAAGGCAACAATGAATGAATTTAATTTAACTTAAGTAAGTCATTTAAGCAACTTTGGCTCAGGCTGAAACAAATAAACAATGAAATAGCAATATTAGAATGAAAATTATGAGACGGGTCATATTTGTCCCAATCTGAAGTAAAGATAACGTGACCTTTTTTTGTGAACTCTGAAATGAGTGTATTTTCGTGTATTTCTTTCACATATATTTTATTTTTAATTTTATGCAGTAAGCATGACACCTTGCTTAATAAGGTTTTCTATTTACGTAAGACACAACTTAAAATATTTGAAAAATATGTAGCCTAAATAATTACTGATATTTTACTCTTTCTGTCTGATAAAAAAAGCGTTCTTTCCATTGTTATCAGCTAACCAATATTATTACATAGGATGTTTTAAAGTTTTTTTTTTATGCTTTGGTACCTATTTCCAAATATGTAAAATTACATTTTTCTTTTGCATTAGTTGCTGAAGTTTCTGTCAACCATTTACTTCATGTGGTACTCGAGGAAACTGTTTCTCTCTTGTGTTAAGCATCAATGGATGGGGGCAGCAAATTACACATAAGCCTATCACATTTGTTCTGTTCTTAATTCGGACTTCTCCGCACTTCCTGCTCTCAGTAGCATATATTTTATCCATAGGCATTGTTTATTCAAATGTTCAGTAAATCGTGGAAGGTTCTCTTATAAAATTTGTACTTGAACTTGAACCGGTACGTAAACGCGATTTACTTGCTATCTTAGAAGACTTCCAAACATAAAAACTGGACTCAGAATCTAGTCTAATAGATTTACGAGCGTATCGCTGTTGGAATTTTAAACGGAAGTTGTGTCAAGAACTGTGGCGTATATGAGAACAAAAAATGTAAAGATACATGACTGCACCTAACCTTACCTAACCTCCACGTTCCCATGGTCACTAATTTAAGATAATCTACGAAAAATGCAAGAAAGCAATTATTAATAATAAATATGAATATATAAAAAATATATTTTGAAAGAAAAAAGAAGAAAAAACTTTTGCCCCCGCCGGGATTCGAACCCGGGTTTTTATTCATTAAGCCAACGTCTTACCACTGCACTACGCTATGACCTTGCAAACAGTTTTTTGGCCGTTGTATTTACATTTCACGTGTTACGTAACAAGCCAGTAGTGACGTGTTCCTGACGCAACTTCCGTTTAAAATTCCGACGGCGATATACTCTAGCTAGCAGATTCAGCAACTTGATTTCACACAGTCTACAGCACTTGCTGGTCAAAGAAGTGCTTGCGCGGAATCACGTGGTGATGCTTCTGAAATCAGGGACGTCTCGGGAATACCTTTACTGGGGGGGGGGCAACTTCAAAATTTTAAGTGTCAACAGAGATTGATTGGTGAAAATTAAAAAATAAAAAAAGACAGGGGCGTCCCGGGAGTAGGGTAAAGGCCCCAAATATAGAATACTTTTTTTTCTTTCCTTTATTTCTCAGGAATGCGTGTTTCAAGATATAAGTATTATACACCATAATAATTATGGGACCTTTGCAAAACAAAATAGAAGTGTGAAAGTTTTTTCCACATCAATGATTTTCTAGAATATTACAAAATTGAAAGGAACTCAATTTCCCATATTAGGCACCTAATATGGAACACTACCTGATCTTAATATGGAATAGTAGAACGAAATACTTTGAAGATATATAAAAGCCTGAGTTGTTATAAATACGTATCACATTTGTTATAAGGCAAGTAAGCAAAAAATTCGCATATTCTTAAGATAAATTAAAACATAAAATAGCAGAAATACAGAATTTTACGTATTACAAAGATAATTATCTAATTGTAATGGACCTATTTATTATGTATGTTGTAAATTGTTGTAATATAATTCTTTTTACTTAGAATTAGTTTTTAGTTCTATATACAAGCAAAAAATATATTCTCCATGGAGGCAACCCATGTCTGACAAATAAGGGAAACAAATAGCTTATATAAAAAGGAACAGTCCAAAGTTAGAATATTAACCTACCTTAAAACGTGCAAATTTTGATTCGAGTTTTACTTTGCAGAACAATGACAACAAACATATTTTTCTCCACCTTACATGAGAACATGACTGGCACACTATTCATGAAACTACCTTTTGCAAACTGTACATTGTAACCAGTCTCCCTCCACATAGTGACCATAACTTTCCATATAAAAATATTTTATGCCTAATATAACTTAAAGTTCAGTTGTTGTAGTTCACTTTTAATTCACATAAGCATGACCCTATTTAGTAATATTCCATATAAAGATCCTGCTAGTATTTCATATTAGGAACATCGACATTTTAGATATTACTCTTCCTACACACGCTTGCGTGATTCTCTATGTACTGAATCTTTATACCCTTATAGTACACTACATACGAAACCGAAATTACAAAAACACAAATTCTATACGTACCTCTTTGAATAAATTTAGCACGCTGGAATAAGACAATCGAAAAACTTGACAGCTTCCGGAAAATGTTATCGGAGAAAACAAAATGCTTTCTTCTCATTCGGTAACCAACTACCGCTACGTAGAGAGATGGTGCTAAGGTCTTCATGTTCACACAAATTCCACTCGGTGGCAGCACATAGCAGGCAAAATGATCTAGTATTTCATATTACGAACGTATTCCATGTTTGGGGCCTTTGTCCTACTGTAACGGGGGCAACTTCAAAATTTTAAATATAAACTGGTTGATTTAGCTTTCATTCAAACAAACGATGTTTCAGCTGAAAGTTGTTCAAAATTTCATGTTTGTTTCAAAGAAAACAAAATCAACCATTGTTTCTATTTAAAATTTTGAAGTTACCCCCGTAACAGTATTCCCGGGACACCCCTGTTTTTGAAAATTTCACCCTTTGATTCCGCATATTCCTTTTAGTATTTCATTTTAGTTTTGAACCTGTATTTACTATTCCCTTTGAGTTATAGGATCCGAAAAGCCACTCTACACCATGTAAGTTTTGACCACCATAGATCTAGCTTTCAAACGGTATGAGCTATTGAAAACTGTTTCCTCTAAAAGTTGTTCAAAATTTAGCGATTGTTTCAGTAGGGGCAAAATCAACCCCAGTTGCCATTTAAAATTTTGAAGTTACCCCTGTAGAGGAATTCTCGAGACGCCCCTGATTCCAGACGCATCCGCACGTGATTCTGCACATGCACTTTGATATGAACATTTTTTGTTTTTAAAAATCTCTGTGCACTAGAAGCAGTGTTTAAAACGTTTTCTAAAATTTTAATGGCCTTTTCTAATCACTAGTGGCCTCATATTATATGTGGCCTTATATAATATTGAAATTAATCAAGAACCACGATGGACCACCATACAAATAAAAAAAGTGAAAGTCATCCCTTATTCGAACGAGTAATTCTATTGCATACTCACACAACTGCGAGAGCAGTGTCTGAACAAACTGCAGTACGTATGACGGCGTGCCTAAAATACATAGAAAATAATGCACTCCCGCCACCAAGATAAAATACAGGACGCTGGCAGTACTATCTCGATAGTGGTAAAGTTGAGAATTTTCAGAAGAGAACTGGCGGCAAAGTGTGATTCCAGGTGGCCAAATCTAATGATTGGTGGCCGTGGCGCGCCAAATTTGCATACTTTTTAAACCCTGACTAGGAGCTGAGTTATGGTTCTGTTACGGATTTCGTGAACCACCCTGTATAAAAATGAGTGTGATGTGTTTGCATGAGGATCATACCTAAACGGCCTGACCGATTAGAATGATTTTTCGCACATGGTCAAATATGGGATCCATTTGGGAAATTATCATACCAGTCAGCATCTTGGATTCAAAATGGCCAAAACCATTTTCCACACCGAGCTAGAGGAATGAAAATTGGTATGAAGATGTATTATCGAGAGTAGTTTCAGAAAATAATAAAAACATTTGGAAAACGTCGCCATCTTGGATTCAAAATAGGTGCCCAATAAGCGGGCAAATAAGCAAGTACTTTATACAGCGTGGTTAAAGTTCTGAGTTTGGAGAATTCTCTCCATCGACAAAATAGAAAACCTATAAGTTTTCTGGGCCTCGGAAGCACTTTTTGCTGTGTTTATTAAAATTATTTTTTTTACGGAACATAATACCAAGGCCCCCTCATTTCATTGATCTTAACTATATTTACATCATCTATGTTATATCTAGTTGCATATTATTAAGTTTTATTTGTGTAGGTGATGAATGACGTTTTCTCTGTGTTAATTTTAATTTTATTTTCCTTACACAATGAGTTAACAATGTTGATATCTTTTAGCAATCATCAGCTTATAATAATAACCTTGAATTTTTCACTAGCAAGCATAAATAATCTATAAAGATATAAAATAACAATGGCGCCAAGGGCGATCCTTGCAGTATTCCATTATTTATATTTAAGAAACGAGACTGTACATGACCTATTTCCACCTTGAATGTTCTATCTGTCAAGTAACTGTTGGAACTATTTGATAAATCTAGATTGTCTAACTTATTTCGTGATCAACGCTGTCGAAGGCTTTGGCTAGATCAATATAAATTACATCACACTGTGATCAACTTTTTGTATGCCCTTATATGTACAGAATTTGATAATTGTACGAGGTTTCAAAGATGATTTGCCTGGAGTAAAACACGCTGGTTGGAGTGAAATTTGTGCTTTAAGTTCCATTGTAAACATTCAGTAATTATAGTTTCGAATATTTTATCGAATGCATTCAATATTGTGATAGGTCTGTAGTTACCAGGGAAGTTCTTTTCTTCCCGTTTGTATCTAGGTACAACAAATGCATTTTCCCATTCCCTTGGATATATACCTTCTTTTAACGAAACGTTAAATATTTCGGCCAGTAAAGACTCAATATAGATTGAACAACCTTTCATTATATAATTGGGAATCCTATCAGTTCTTATAGAGGATCTTGGTTTCAATTTTCTAAATGTTTTGTTTTGTATGTTGGGAGTAATGAAAGGTATATCTATGACACTTGTGTTTATGGCCACTGGCTCTCCTTTACTTTGAGATAAACTACTTAAATTAAAGTTAATTCACAAATACTCCTTAAATGAGAGAACAATTTCAAATATATTATTTGCAGCTTGGCCATTTATTATCATACTTTCGATTTTACCTGTAGCCCTATTGTTATTAAATATTTTGCAGGAAAGACTACTTTTGTATTTTAGACTGTTTTCTAGTAACATAAAGTAATGAAACCTGGCCTCTTTGTACCTCTTTCCTTAGTAAAGAATATTTCTGATACCAATACACAGTTCCAGTTTGTTTGTATTTGATGAAATATCGTTTTTTTCTGTTAATAAGCATTTTAAAATGTTGTCGATAATAATAATAATATCGCATTTGCCGGATTCTAGTATTTGTGGTTATGAACCTCTCGTTAACAATGAGGATGTACACTGGCAATCATCCTGACTAATGTTTTCCAGTTTTCCGCCAGATACACTAAGCGAATGTCAAGATGGTACCGTCAAATGGTGCGATTTCTATTATCTGCTGGCAACACTGCTCAAAAAGCGCAAATCAGTCTTGCAGCACATCTGTGTTCATTCTAGAGAGTTTGATTGGGAAGCAGCCACTTTTGGATACTCTGACGTGTTACAAGTTTCACGAAGTGTCCGAGATTACCTCATTTGACTATATGTACACCATGATCCTGGGCGCTACCTTCCCCATACTTAATTCTCTTAAGTGCTCGAGAATAGACGTATTTCATCACACTTGTGACAGAAACCACTTCATATATATATATATATATATATATAATGCTCGCAGGTGTTTCTATTCCTCTTTTGCCAAATGTCCCAATAAAATTTTCAGGCGCGCAGTTTACTTTTAGAGGACTATAGATGACAAGAGTCCGCTACGTTTCGGCGCCAAGTGAGGAAAACGGAAATTATTATTCTTATTTCTTAAGTCTAACAAGGAGAGGATAACAACCATGAGAGCTGAATTTAGATCAGACATTGCGAAATAAGTATCTCGACATCACTAAGACCGAAGATGATAGTCATTCGATTCACTTTGCCTTGTTGTGGACTTAAGGCCCTGGAAATTTAATTTCCACACAAAATTGCTAAAGCTTTAGGAAATATTTAACTATAATTTGAATATCTGTGAAACAATGAAGGTGAACAAAACGAAACTCACACAACGTAACACTAACTAAAGGCAATAGCGAAAAATGTGTGTTAGGGTTTGTAACAAACCTTATTGAAAGGAAACTATTTCAGATATCGATAGGTGTTTGAGAAATGAACCAGAAAACACAAATATGCTCACTGAGAGACCAAAATGGATATAACTCTTTTTGAAAATAAACAAATCAAATAGCAATAAATACTTACTATGACATACTTAAAAACTACTTATAAAAATAATCAAACAGTGCAATCAGGGATTTTCCCAGGATTTCCAGTCTGGGTGTGTATTTTTTTGCTGGGTGTGGGGGGTGTTTGGATATTGATGCAAGGATAACAACATAACGTAAACGAAATTATATATTTGATAAAATAAGACATAAAAAGATTTTCATGCAATTCTGAGATGGTTGGGTTGAAAAAAGAAGGTAACGGTCTTGATTCGGCATGGAATATGTCTTCTGCTTCATACAATTTTTTGCTTATATCTCCCTTATGCTTTGAATGCGGGGCGTAAAAATCTGTATGACGCGTTTTTGGTTAGTGGGCCATCCATAGCGCGCGGAATTGTGCTTGTGCCAGGTTATCATCTCAGGAGTGTTCCTGGTTAGTTTTACGCTTTAATTCTGTGATATTAAAATTCGTCCAGGTAAAGTTTTGCACTTGTGCGGAAAAAATAAGTAAAAGCTGTGTAAACAATTTTTTTTAACTTGTTTTTTTTTAAGTTGAATTTTGTTATTCGTGGATTAAACTCAAACATAAACGAGTTAATTGGTGCTCAGTGGACTGATGTAAGAGATAAACTTTTGTCTGAGCAGCTACAAGGAATCTTTGTCATTAATTGTATGTAACCTAAAAGACCTCAGCTGTTTATATTCTATCTCTATGGTTCAGATTTCCATAAATTCTTATATCTAGTCATAATTTAGAGATAAATTTTTCCTCCAAACCTAAGGTATAAGGAATAATTGAAACCACAATTAATTCTCAGTAGTTTAACCTGACTTTTTACAAATTTTCTAGAATTTTGTATCTATATGTTATTTAGCAACCTCTTCTTCACGTTGATTGTCAAAATGACTACAATGATAAACTACAGGACAATTTTAATAAACAGTTTGTTACCAAAATAGCAAGCAAATGGATAATCTGTTGTTAATCAATTGCCATTTTCGTTACCTTTTATTGCGTCATAAAGAGGTACAATAAAATATAAAGCTTCATTTAAAATACCCATACGAAATTAAAAATTGAGAGCCAAGATTTATTCAGCTCGAACTGTTTCAATTTCAAATCCTAATAAGAAACATGGAATTAACAGTTGTGGAAATTGTCCTCCTCTGGAATAATAAAATCTGGTAACCCTGCATTTATAGAGCGCGCTATTTTCGGGAGATTCAAGTCTTTATAGCAGTCTTGACCGTAACAGTTTTGTTTACTTTTCTCTCTCCTGATCTCGCAAATGTTGTGATAATTCCTCCCAACAAAACTAATACCACATCGCTTCTTCCCAAACCCTTGTAAAGATTATATAACCATCAACCATTCCTTATCAGCTAACTTCACCATTCCTCACTAATACACTGATCCATCCATCCATCCACACATACATACATACATCTATCTATTTATCTATCTACCAGGTGTGTAAATATGAAACCGGAATTTGTGCATAGACGGCGTTAGCTGTTACTGTGGTTACCGTAAAACTGCGTCCTTGGAGCCACTTGCTTGTTTTGACTGCTGATAACGATTTGGAACTCACAACCAGACAAGTTTCATGTCATAGTGTAGTGTTTAATAGCGTTGAACATGGCGCAATTTGTACCTACAAAACTACGATATGCAGACAGCATTGATTTTTGTTACTATTTGAAGAAAACTGCTGCAGAATCGCATCTCATGCTTGTCGAACTTACGGTGATCATGCTCTTGGTAAGTCACAGTGCTATGCGTGGTTTACAAAATGTAAAAGAGGCGATTTTGACGTGAGAAACGAAGAACGTGGAAAACCACCGAAAAAGTTTGCAGACAGCGAATTGCAAGCTTTGTTGGATGAGGATGACGTTCAAACGCAACAAATCGCTGAACATCTATTATGAACTGTTGAAACCTGGCGAAACCGTTAATACCCAACGTTACCGACAACAAATGATCGATTTGCATCAAACTTTGCGTGAAAAACGACCAGAATATGACCAAAAATAGCATAAAGTGATTGTGCTTCACGATAATCCACCCTCCCACAAAGCAAAACCGATCAAGGAAACGATTGCTACGTTTGGCTGGGAAATCCTTCCGCATGCGGCTTACTCACCAGACTTGGTTCCTTCCGATTTTCACTTATTTGCATCCATGAGACGGGTCCACCTCAAAACGTCGAAGTGTCAGAACGTCGAAACTGAAAAACGGTCAAAACGTATACAAAAATGGACAAATCGTATACAGAAAGTGACAAAACGTCGAAAACCACAAACGGTCAGATCGTCGAAGTGACAGAACGTCGAAACTAGAACAAGGTCAGAACGTTTGAAAAAGGACAAATCGTTTACAGAAAAGGTGAAATTGTCTAAAGCTACAAACCGTCAGATTGTCCAAGTGTCAGAACGTCGAAACTGAAAATCGGTCAGAACGTATACGAAAAGGGACAAATCGTATACAGAAAGGGTCTAAACGAGGGAGAAACAATCACAGAAAGGGAAAATTGTTCACGAAGGGGTTCAGGCCAAAACGCAAAACGTCGAATTGTCAACTTCTAAACCCTAAGACGATGACAACGTCTACAGAAAGTGGCTAATCTCTACATAAAGTGACAAAACGTCGAAAATCACAAACGGTCAGATCGTCGAAGTGTCAGAACGTCGAAACTACAACACGGTCAGAACGTATACACAAATGGACAAATCGTATACAGAAAGTGACAAAACGTCGAAAACTACAAACGGTCAGATCGTCGAAGTGACAGAACGTCGAAACTAGAACAAGGTCAGAACGTTTGAAAAAGGACAAATCGTTTATAGAAAAGGTGAAATTGTCTAAAGCTACAAACCGTCAGATTGTCCAAGTGTCAGAACTCAGAACGTCTACTAACTAACTCTATAGCTTATGGAAGTCGCAAGTTCATCGCCGCAGTAACAAACGTTCGCCATCGGATTATAACCTGGGCAATATCAAACCAGTTTTCGTCACGAACACCTACTTTTTCAAGATCTCTTCTAATATTGTCCTCCCACCGACGTCTCGGTCTTCCCAATGGCCTCCTTCCATCCGACCTTCCAACTAGGATAGAATATAATCATCGTTTTTCCCCCATCCGAGCAACATGGCCTGCCCACCTTAGTCGTCGCGATTTCATTATTTTTACATCGGGTGAGTCGTACAGTCCGTGGAGTTCTTTATTATGCAGTCTCCTCCATTCTCCAGTCATGTCGCCCTGTTTCGGTCCATATATCTTTCTCAAGACCTTATTTTCAAGTACTCGTAATTTATGTTCATCTGCTAAGGTCATATTCCAAATTTCGCAACCGTAAAGTATCACCGGCAGAAAAACAGTTTTGTATGTTTTCAATTTCAACTTCCTTGATATTAATCGCGAGGTTAGGAGTTTCTGAACTGAATAGAAACACGCGTTGCCCGATATTAAACGACTTTTTATTTCTTCCGTTACCTCGGTTTTTGCTTGTTACCTATGCTCACAAATAGTTAAACTTGTTTACTTTCTCTATGTTCTAATTCTTAATTGGGTCCATCCATCCCAAAAACGTCGAAGTATCAGAACGTGTAAACTGAAAAACGGTCAGAACGTATACAAAATGAACAATTCGTATACAGAAAGTAACAAAACGTCGAAGTGTCAGAACGTGGAAACTGAAAAACGGTCAGAACGTATACAAAATGAACAATTCGTATACAGAAAGTAACAAAACGTCGAAAGTCACAAACGGTCAGATCGTCGAACAGACAGAACGTCGAAACTCCAACACACTCACTGACAACTGGCCTTTAG